>MCFE01000024.1:0-231500 GCA_002104905.1 Basidiobolus meristosporus CBS 931.73 | reverse complement strand
TGCGGACAAGACTACAAGTGAATCGACTCCCAAGTCATTTAGCAAGCACAAGGGGTTATCGATATCCCATAAATCTACTGAAACTTCCACCTCTGTTCACCCTACCGAGTCTTCAGCCAAGCAGAGCACCAGCAAGTCTGTTCAAAAATCGGTGAGCAAGCATGAAGAATCCTCGCATTCCATCCATCATAGTGAGTCTTCGCGCACTACTGAATCTTCTGCGGACAAGACTCCGAGTGAATCTGCTCATCAGTCTGCTAGCAAGCACGAGGAGACACCAATCTCACGTAAGACTACTGAAACTTCCACCACTGTTCACCCTACCGAGTCTTCAGCCAAGGCGAGCACTCGCGAATCTACTCGCAAGTCTGTCAGCAAGCATGAGGAATCTACCATCCCACACAAGCCTACCGAGTCATCGGCCCAGAAGAGCTCTAGTGAGTCTAAAGAGTCATCGATCTCCCTTCAGACTACTGAGAGTTCCAACTCTGCTTATCCACCGGAGTCTTCAACCAGGAAGAGCTCCACTAAGTCTGTTCTGAAATCGGTGAGCAAGCATGAGGAATCCTCGCATTCCATTCATCATAGTGAGTCTCCGCACACTACTGAATCTTCTGCGGACAAGACTCCGAGTGAATCTGCTCATCAGTCTGCTAGCAAGCACGAGGAGACACCAATCTCACGTAAGACTACTGAAACTTCCACCTCTGTTCACCCTACCGAGTCTTCAGCCATGAAGAGCACCAACGAGTCTGCTTACAAATCTGTCAACCAGTCTGAGTATTCTGCTACCAAGCCTACCGAGACGTCAGTCACGAAGAGTTCTAATGAGTCTGTCCTCAAGACTGCTGGCAACCACGAGAAATCAGCGCCATCTCATAAGGCAACCGAATCCTCCAACCCCGCCCATCTAAGTGAATCTTCATCAGAGACATCTTCTAGTGAGCCCACACATCAATCTGTTAGCAAGTCTGAAGAATCTATGCCCTCGCATAAGGCTACCGAATCTTCAGCCAAGAAGAGCTCTAGGGAGACCGCGCATAAGGTTACTAGCAAGACCAAGCAATCATTAATAGCTCATAAGGCCACTGAATCCTCCAATTCTGTTCATGCGACTTCATTATCATTCGAGAAGAACCCCAGTGAGTCTACCAACAAATCTGACAGCGAGCATAAGGAACCCTCACATAGCGTCCATCACGCTGAGTCTGTTCGTTCTGCCGAGTCTTCCGCTGCCAAGACCTCAAAGAAGTCATTAAGCAAATACCAGAAGTCCTCGAACTCACATAAGGTTACCGGTTCAGATAACAAGAGCACTGAAGCATCAGCTCGTACGTCTACCGGTAAGCATGATGAATCATTTTATTCTGCTCATTCCACGGAGTCCTCCGTAAAGAGGAGCGCTAGTCAAGCTGCTCATGAATCTGCTAGCCAGAAGGAGTCGAGCAATTTGATAACTTATAAAGACTCCTCGATCGAAGTGACGGCAACGTCAACTAAAAAAACTACAATGATGGAGCCCACTGCTACTGCGACTACGGTTACAGTAACTCTTAAGCCTTCAAGTGGCGTTACCTTGAAGCCTGTCGTCTCGGTGGAAGTGACTGTTTCTGAACCTGCTCAAACCGTAACTGAACCTACTCTTACAGTAGATCACTCCATTACCCTCAAACCATCAGATGTTACCCTCACACCTATTGCTTCTGTTCAAGTGACCATGACGGAGCCTACTGTTACTGTTACGGAGCCAACCCACACTGTTGAACACTCAACAACACTTAAGCCTTCAGAATCCATTATTTTGAAGCCCGTTACCTCCATTGAAGTATCCATTGCAGAACCTACTGCAATAATAACGGAACCTACCATCACCCTACATCAATCGATCACCCTCAGGCCTTCGGAGATTGTGACACTAAAGCCAGTCACATCTGTAGATATCACTATCACTGAACCAAGAGTAACTGTAACTGAGAAAGCGACTACAAATGACCACTCATTAATTATTCAGCCCTCAGTATCGGTTACCTTGAGGCCGGTTACTTCAGTTGAAGTTACCATTACAGAGCCTACAGTCACCGTTACAAAGCCTCAAGTTACTATCGAACATTATGATACGTTTAAACCGTCAAAAGAAATTACCTTGACCCCACTGACATCAGTCGAAATTACAGTCACAGAGCCTACAGTTACAGTGACCAGAAAAGCCGATACTATTTATCATTCCATAACCGTAAGGCCTTCAAAAGAAGTCACAATTCAGCCTGTAACTTCTGTAGATGTGACTCTTGCCGAGCCTACCAACACGGTAATTGAAAAAACAGTCACCGTTCCTTATTCGATCACAGTGAGACCTTCAGATGAAGTTACAGTGGAACCTGTAACCTCAATTGAAGTTACTCTTACTAAGCCCTCGATCACTGTCACCAAGATGCCTGCTACTGTCGAGCACTTTGTTACTGTAAAGCCGTCTAAGGAAGTAACCACTCAGCCTGTTGCCTCTGTTGATGTGACTCTTACTCAGCCAACCATCACTGTAACTGAGAAACCTGATACTATTGAGCACTCTGTAACGGTGAGACCATCAAAGGAGGTGACCGTCCAACAAGTCAGCTCGGTTGAAGTAACTCTGACTAAGCCCACCATCACTATCACCGAGAAGCCAGCTACGGTTGAGCACTTTGTTACTGTAAAGCCATCTAAGGAAGTAACCACTCAGCCTGTTGCCTCTGTTGATGTGACTCTTACTCGGCCAACCATCCTTGTAACTGAGATACCTGATACTATTGAGCACTCTGTAACGGTAGGACCATCAAAGGAGGTGACCGTCCAACAAGTCAGCTCGATTGAAGTAACTCTGACCAAGCCCACCATCACTATCACCGAGAAGCCAGCTACTGTCGAGCACTTTGTTACTGTAAAGCCGTCTAAGGAAGTAACCACTCAGCCTGTTGCCTCTGTTGATGTGACTCTTACTCAGCCAACCATCACTGTAACTGAGAAACCTGATACTATTGAGCACTCTGTAACGGTAGGACCATCAAAGGAGGTGACCGTCCAACAAGTCAGCTCGGTTGAAGTAACTCTGACTAAGCCCACCATCACTATCACCGAGAAGCCAGCTACGGTTGAGCACTTTGTTACTGTAAAGCCGTCTAAGGAAGTAACCACTCGGCCTGTTGCCTCTGTTGATGTGACTCTTACTCGGCCAACCATCACTGTAACTGGGAAACCTGATACTATTGAGCACTCTGTAACGGTAGGACCATCAAAGGAGGTGACCGACCAACAAGTCAGCTCGATTGAAGTAACTCTGACTAAGCCCACCATTACTATCACCGAGAAGCCAGCTACGGTTGAGCACTTTGTTACTGTAAAGCCGTCTAAGGAAGTAACCACTCAGCCTGTTGCCTCTGTTGATGTGACACTTACTCAGCCAACCATCACTGTAACTGAGAAACCTGATACTATTGAGCACTCTGTAACGGTAGGACCATCAAAGGAGGTGACCGTCCAACAAGTCAGCTCGATTGAAGTAACTCTGACTAAGCCCACCATCACTATCATCGAGAAGCCAGCTACTGTTGAGCACTCTGTAACTGCAAGACCATCTAAGAAAGCAACTGTACAGCCTGTTATCTCAGCTGTAACTATTACAACTGGATCAACAGTGAAAATAACGGAAAGTCCAGCTACTATCTCTACTACAAGTACCCATTCGGCAGCGCGTACTGCAACAGTCGCCAATTCGAACGGTAACATCCATACAGTTGTTGATCACACCGTTACTGTTACTGAAGCTACTGCCGGGGTGCATACCAGTAATCAAAATGGATCCAGAGCACGAACCCTTACCTTTACTAAGCACAGCGGTGATGTGCATACTGTTGTTGATCGTACGGTTATCGTCACTGAACCTATTAAGCAGCCTACCATTCGCCCAGATGTTAATTCTGGTGCCCGTACTATAACTGCAACCAAATCTAATGGCATTGTTCAAACTGGTGCAGATCGTACTATGGCCATATCCGGGTCCACAGCTGTTGCTTACAGCAACGGTGCCCAGTCGGATGCCCCTACCATTACCTTCACAAAATCTAAAGGAAACCCTCACACAATGGATGATCGCACCATCACCGTTACCAACACCAAGACTATTCTCCAACATACTGTAACTATTTTCGAATCCAGTGGTAACCATGTGACCGCTTCTACTGTCGAGACTGTCATTACGCCTACTGTTACGGTTGCTGACACTGCCCTTCATACGGCCACCAATGTCACTGGTGAAACTATCACTCATACCGTTGTTCAGCCCACAGTTACTGCTGTCGGATCCAGTGGTAATCATGTTACTGCTTCTACCACCGAGACCGTTGTTCAACCAACTGCCACTGTTTTTAACACTGCCCTTCATACTGTTACCGTTGTCATTGGTGAAACTGATATTCATACCGTTGTTCAACCCACCGTTACTATCGCCGGATCCAGTGGTGATCATGTTATTGCTTCTACCATCGAAACCGCTGTTGAGACTACTGTCACTGTTGCTGACACTGCCCTTCATATTGTCACCGACGTCACTGGTGAAACTGTTGGTCATACCATAGCTCACCAGGTAACTGATGCTAAGACTATTGCTCAACCCACCATTACTGTTGTCGAACCCAGTGGTGATCATGTTATCGCTTCTGTCATCAGAACCATAGCTGCGCCTACCGTCACTGTTGTTGACACTGCCCTTCATACTGTTACCGATATCACTGGTAAAACTCTCACTCATACCGTTGTTCACAAGGTAACTGCTGCCAAGACCATCGTTCAACCAGCCGTTACTGTTTTCAAATCCAGTGATGACCAGGTCATCGCTTCTACCATCGAGACCGTTGTTGAGCCTACCGTCACTGTGGTTGAAACAGCCCTTCATACTGTTATCAATGCCACTGGTGTAACTCTCGACCATACCGTTGTTCAGCCCACCGTTACTGTTGTCGGACCCGGTGGTAATCACGTCATTACTTCTACCATCGAGACAGTTGTTGAGCCTGCTATCACTGTTGTTGACACTGCCCTTCATACGGCTACTGATGTCATTGGTGAAACTGTCATTCATACCATTGTTCACAAGGTTGCTGCTACCAAGACCATTGTTCAACCTACTGTAACGGTTGTCGAATCCAGTGGTGATCATGTCATTGCTTCTAACATCGAAACCGCTGTTGAGCCTACAGTCACTGTTGTTGACACTACCCTTCGTACTGTTACCGATGACACTGGTGAAACTGGCATTCATACCATTGTTGACAAGGTTACTGCTACCAAGACCATTGTTCAACCTACTGTAACGGTTGTAGAATCCAGTGATGGTCATGTTACTGCTTCTATCACCGCAAATGTTGAGACTACTGTCACTGTCGTCGAAACTGCCCTTCATACTGCCACCAATGTCACTGGTGAAACTGCTTTTTATACATTTGTTCAACCCACTGTTACTGATTTCAAGACCATTGTGCGACCTACTGTAACGGTTGTTGAAAACAGTGGTGGTCATGTTACTGTTTCTACCATCGAGACTGTTGTTGAGCCTACTGTCACTGTCGTTGGCACTGCCCTTCATACACTTACCAATATCGCTGGTGAAACGGTCATTCCTACCGTTGTTCAACCTACCGTTACTGTTGCCGAATCCAGTAGTAATCATGCTGTTGCTTCTACCATCGAGACCGTTATTGAGCCTACCGTCACTGTCGTTGGCACTGCCCTTCATACTATTACCGATGTCACTGGTGAAACTGTTGTTCATACCGTTGTTCAACCCACTGTTACTGATGCCAAGACCAATGTGCGACCTACTGTAACGGTTGTTGAATCCAGTATTAATCATGTTATTGCTTCTACCATCGAGACCGTCGTTGAGCCTACTTTCACTGTCATTGAAACTGCGCTTCATACTGTTACCGATGTCACTGGTGAAACTGTCATTCATACCGTTGTTCAACCCACCGTTACTGTCGCCGGAACCAGTGGTGATCATGTTATTGCTTCTACCATCGAAACCGCTGTTGAGCCTACTGTCACTGTTGTTGACAAAGCCCTTCATACTGTTACCGTTGTCAATAGCGAAACTGTTGTTCATACCATTGTTAACCAGGGTACTGACGCCGAACCCATTGTGCACCCTACGGTAACGCATACCGTGACTGTTGCTGACACTGCCCTTCATACTGTTATCGATGTCACTGGTGAAACTGTTGTTCACCAGGTTACTGATACCAAGACCATTGTTCAACCTACCGTTACTGTTGCCGAATCCAGTAGTAATCATATTACTGTTTCTACCATCGAAACCGCTGTTGAGCCTACTGTCACTGTTGTTGACACCGCCCTTCGTACTGTTACCGATGTTACTGGCGAAACCATTGTTCCCACCACTGTTCACAAGGCTGTTGATGTAAAAACCATCATACCACCTACAGTCACGGATGCTGATACTACCCATCGCACTGTTACTGTGTTTATAGGCGGGACTGTAGCTCGCGATGCAACCATCGCCCATACTATGGTACAACCCACTGTCAATATTGTAAATACTGCCACTCATACTGTTACTGATACCCATGAGGGCACCGGATTCGAATCTGTCGCACAACCCACCGTTACTATTGTCGAGACAACCGTTAAGCCCAAAGCCACAGATGCAACTACAGCTGCCCATACCGTAACTGTGGTTAGCGGAGGAGCCACTGCTCAAAAGTTCACAGACTTCCAAACTATCATACAACCTACCGTTACCGTTGTCCAAACCCAAGTTGGCGATGTAAATGTCGAGACAATCGCTGAGCCCACTGTCACTGCTGCAACTGTCACCGTAGTTGTCAGCGGCACTACTGCTCAAGTAGTCACCGATTTCCAAACCGTCACAGTTGTTGAGACTGATATCCACAATGATATATTGCCCACCGTAACCGTTGTTGACACTTCTCTTCAAGCTGTGGTGGAACCCACTGTAACTGCTCATCAATCTACGGTAACTGTGATGAACTCTGTTATCAAAACCGTAGAAGAACCGGTAGTCCGTCCCACTATGACTGTTGTAGAATCAGTCGAAAGCACGGTCACTGACATTGTGTATGACACCACTGCTAATCCTATTGAAACCTCAACCGATGCATGCGAAATTGAGTATGTTACTGTCACCGCCACTGTTACAGTGACTAAAGAGGCACCAAAGGTGACACCTACCAATGCGGTAGAGTGTGTCGAAGCGCAATACACGTGTTCAGATTCTGGTGTATCCCCTTCATTCTACGTTTGTATTAATGGCCGATTAATCCAAAACCACTGCGCCAGCGGTACAGTTTGTAAATCAGTCGGTCACTCCATTATTTGTGACTGGCAATATACATCATAGACGTTACCGAGCCTTCCATTTTGGAACCACCACCCAAGAAAGATAGAATTCGTATAATTTAAATAAAGTTTACTTCAATGGAATCTCATCCAAATACGGTCATATCTTTCCAAGATAGATTGGCAGATAAATTTTGAAACCGTATTCCTAATCAGGAGGAGGCAACCGTTTTGTCGTATCTACATCCAAACCATTAAGGTAGTTCTCGATACCGGTGGTACGCCCCTGATCCATTGCCTCGCACTCCAGTCAACCAACCAAAATAGCGTGGTATTCCGAATAGACTCGTGCTTATCAGCCTCGACAATGTCTTCTGTTCAAAACGGGCGGATGAGCAGGGGAGGACCTGCCGATAGGGTGATTTCCACACCTGCTATCCTCCGGTTTCCCTTGGACACAACTGGTTAGGTGGGGTGCAGCCATAGTTGGTAACTGCAGGATCTGCATCCGTCGCGCTTGCCACAGCATCTCACGCGGTCATATGGAACAGAAAGCAGCCCGATTATCCTTATGAGAACACCTGCATAGGCTACTAGGATAAGGGAGAATGTTGTGCATAGCAGTGGTGAATGCACCACATTCATATGAAAATCCTCACTGGCCTGCTCTTATTAGGAATGGCCCCGTTTCTCAAAATTCTTGTAGCCTAATGGATTAACGCTAGCATGTCCGTGGTTGTGATTGGGCTTCTAATCAGATTTCCTATTGGAGATTATTCATAGTCCAGACCCGGCATATGTGGTTGCCACTTAGTAATGCGAGTAGAATGCCCTTGTTGTAACCGTCAAGATAATGTTTCAATCCATGGGGGTGGTGTGGTTAGTAACTTCCGCTCGTCTGCCACCCAACACACCATGTCTCACTTGCAGTCGTAGACGGGACATTAATGTGTGTTCACAGGCACAACATCGCATAGAGAGTGATCAATTACATATGGAAAGTTTTGTGTGCAAAGCTTGGCAACCATCAGGTTCAATTCAGCCAATTGTTAGGAAGCAAGCAATGTTTCGGAATGACACCTTTCCAAGTTTCTATTACTGTACTTTCAAGATATCTTGGGACTAACATGCTTCGAAGTGAGCCCCACTAATAAACGATGTGCATCTCAAGGACCATTGCCGTTATGCTTTTTGGTTCACGATGCGTATTGATTATTGGGCCTTCTTTTATATGCTGATTACACTAGCTTTCCTGATGGTAACGCCTATAACTAGTTGATTGTAGTATAGAGGTTGTTAAATGATTGTTGAGCAATATTTTAAGCATCTCCACCTAGTGCTGCTCCACAATCTTGATGTAACTTGAGAAATCAGGGGCTATTACGCAAACAATAACCGACTTTTTATTTTGTGCAATTTGCTATGTATAGGTAATGGTATCAACTCGTTTTATAAAACCCCTGTTCATCCATTATAGCAACCAGGTATACTTGTGCTTATTTCCAGCATCATTAGCTGCTTTGACTGGCTAATATAGTTGTTTCTTTTGAGTTGACAGCTTAGATTCTTGTATGTATTTATGATACCTTGATGATAATCTAGGTTGGCTACTAAGGTAATGTACTTATCTAGATGATTAGATACCAATTGGGTAGCTATACAGTGCATATATATAGCCAAGTCATTTAGTTTTTAGCTTATAAATTTTTCCTTATTCTGGCCTAACCTCTCAGTGGAGACTTTGAAAGATTTTGCCATAATACCATTTACCCAGTACATGGAATATTTTGGAGTTGATCAAATGCCCCCACACTTGACATGCACATTCTTAGTGTTCTGACAGTTTTAGAGACATCAAAAGCAACTGGTGGAATAAATTGCCTATGTGTCTGTTTAACTTGCTTTGTATTGCACCAGAATACCCCCATTGACCTGATCATCTTGATCAAAGTCTGTGAGTCTTTAGTACCTTGACCATCATCTTTATTGGGGTTTATTTAAGCATTGAATACTAGCAAGATGTCTTTACCATACTAATAGATTATGAGATGGAACTCACATATGAGATTCTGTATAGAGAGGCTTCAGAAGTAAAGTGCATGTGCTTGGGCTACTTCAGTGAAACTAACATGAAGACTCCACAGCACTGAAGTAAACAATTCAATCAAGTCCTTGGATGTTCTGCATAAAAAAGCTTAAAATACCAATACTGAATATAAGTTCCTGTATTGGTGCCAGTTGAATGAGTTTTGAACAGCATCAACTCTCATATTGGAGTGGATTTTGCATTTATCAATTAGGCAGAATCCTTACCCTGTTGTATCTCAGACATGAATACCCCTCTACCATAAGGAGGCAGAGCCGGTTGGGTAGAAATAGACCAGGAACCATTTAAATGAGGATACATACTAATCTTGTGCCCATTTGCTCCATGTTGATGATGTCCTGACTGCAAGAGGGCACTACATAGTCTTCAAATGCAGTGTGACAAATGTTTTGAAGCTATTTAGTACCATACTCCATAACAACCCAGTACAAACATTTCTCATATATTTAGTGGTAAACACTAAAAACAATAAAGTAGCAAGGGCTACTTGCAAGGTAGTTATTGTAGTAAAATTTGTAATTCCACCTTTGTACTCTCCTAGGCAAGTTACTCAGATCTATACCTGCAGTTTTTAGGGAATTCTAACCTAATCATTTGTTGGGACCTACTCAGAATACTTTCACTAAACTATCTAGTACCCAAGATATGTAATTTCTCATACTTGTATAAAAGGCCCTTGACTTGGCACAAATATACTGTTGTACTGCATTAGAACTTGTTTAGGGTGTACTCAAGGATATGGGGGTTTATCAACAATACTCAGCAACTTTCAGCATGTTGATGCTGAAATAGTATATTGGGAGATCAATAAACTAATAGAATATATACCTTCCACTAGCATCCTTAGTCTTTAGCTCAGAATATAGTATAGTAAGTATGTTCTACTGCTATAGTAAATTTCTGACCCTCTATTTATTATAGGCTTATCTACTTTGTAATCACTTATTACTTACTTGGTGTTGTAAAATTTATAATTCAACCTGAGTATTAGCCTAGCTCAGTCACTTGAATCATTACTTACAAATCTTAGAGAATACTGACCAAATTTCTTGTTGGGATTTACTGGGAATATTTTCACTAAAATGTTGGGTACCCAGAACATGAAAATTCTCAAAGTTTTCCAAACAGCCCCAAACTTTGCACACATGTTCTTGGAGCCTTCCTTAGCCTATTCTATCTGCTTTTATGCCAATACCATGTAAGAGTATGATTACTACTTTTATATTGAATAAGTCATTATTTGAAAACCAAATAATCTACTTGTTCTCCCATTCACTTCCAATATCTCCAGGACTCTTACAGCAGATCATGAGCTCCAAGCTGTCACTCTCTGCAATGACTACTACCTCTATCACCGGATCTTTTCCATCTGCTGAAAAGTTGCATGGATCTAAGTACCAAGTGTGGAATGTGAAGATGAGGATGCTTCTCCAAGAGAAAGACCTTTAGGATATTGCCATGGGAGAAGAATGCCCTCCTAATAATGTTGGAGAGAAAGCCTTTAAGTGCTAGAAGAAGGAACAAAGTGCATTTAACTGCACTTGCTGAAATGTTAATGACAAATTGCTAATTCAATGCTCAACAGCAAAAATAGCAAAAATGGCTGGAAGGCATTAGAAGACACAAACCAGTCATGTTTAACAGCTAAAAGAATCTACCTTGGACAAAAATTCTTTACTACAAAGATGCTGTCAGGAGAAGAAATGAAAAATATAGTTAGCAGAATAACCCTGCTGGTGGATGAGACAAAATCTGCAGGTGTACCACCTGTTGATAAGGATGTGATAGTTACCATCCTGAATAGCATGACATACAAGTTTCAGAGCCTTGCATCAGCCCTAGAGTCCAGAACTGCAGATTTGAGCTTAAATTACATACATGGAAGGCTTCTGGATGAGGAATGTTGAAAATTCAGTGCCAACATGAAGGAATAAGAAAATGCTTTTATCCGCAATGATAACCAACAAAGAAGGTACTCAAGACCCTTTTAAAGCAACAGTACTATTTTTGTAACCACAGCAACTGGAAAGGGCACACCTCAGTCAGGGGCCTGACAAAGTGAGATAATTAGCAAAAAAAAGCCTGAATATGGATCTGCTGCAACAACTGAAGATAAACTATTCATATATGCACTAGATATGACTACTAACAAGAATTTTCAGACATGGTACACTGACTCTGGAGCATCTTAACACTCTACCCACCACAAAGAACTTTATCCTGTATCAAGAAGTTCCAATCAACAGGGTTTTCATGGGTGACAATAGAACACTTGATGCAGTGGGAGAAGGAACTATCCCAGTAAACCTCAAAGCAGTGAAGGAAGTCATACACTTACCTTCAAAGAAGTACTCTACTTACCAGAAATAGTCAAGAACCTGCCATCTGTAAGCAGGGCCACAGCAGAACAACTCAGCTTCAGCTTTGACAATTTTGGATGCATGATTGCTGATCAAAACAATGCCTACATTGCTTTTGGTATCAAAGATCAGAATTCATACAGGTTTTCCTATATTGCATCATATCTTAAAGTCAGTATATATAACTTAAATGAAGAAGCACTAATGCATTGCCGCAGGAAATATAGACACATCAATTTTGACTAATTGAGCAAAATGGTCAAAGTTCTACTAATTTCCAGAGTGAAAGTTGATCACCTAGCTAAATTGGAGCATGGTGAAGCCTGCATACAGAGAATGCAAGCTGAACAGCTACTCAAGAGGTCTGGGGCATTCTAAACTAAGGAAAATTGGACCTATGCAAAATTTATCCTTAGGCAGGTTGGAGTATTTAATCACTTATATTGATGATTATACAGGATAAACATGGGTCTACTTCATGATACAATAGGAAAATGCTCTGTATAAGCCCAGGGAGTCTAAAGCCATGGTGGAGAGAGAAGCTGGTGAAAAAACCAGGAAAATACTCTTTGACAAAGGCTAAGTGTGTACCTGAAAACTCTTCACTCACTTCTGTAAAATTCATGGGATAAAGCAAAAGATTACTGTATCAAACTCTCTACAGCAAGATGAAGTGGCAGAACATGCATATAGATCAATGCTTGATATGGCAAGATTGATGAACAATGATCAAAAGTATGTCTATGATTATTTGTAGAATTGGTTGCCACAGCTGAATATCTTGAAAGTTGGAGTTATAATAGAATACTTAGTAACCCTACACCATTTGAGGTAGGGGATCAATAGAAACCAAGTGCAAAGCATCTAGGAATATTGGGGTGAACAGCATTTACCAAGAAGCTGCCTGGAAATCAGTCAAAATTTGTGTCAACAAGTTTAATATTCTTATTTTAGGGCTACTGCAATGAGAGTATGGCATACAGACTCTATAATACTAAAGCAAAGAAGCTGATCAACTCCATGGATGTGTTATTTGGCAAAAATTCCAAAATGTTCACAAAAAATGACCTTGGATGATGACAAAAATTCTGTCTCAAGTGCACTAATAGTCTGGATTGAAGCAGATCAACACAATGAGAGTTTTCTCACTCTAGACAGCTCTAAAGCCATGGCTCAGCCTGAAGCAGTGCCCAGGAATATAAACTTAGAACTTGATCAAATTACCAATCAGCCAAAGATAAATTGGATGCAAATGAGTCTTTGAGACAAAATACAAGGCTGATGGTGCAATTGAGCAATACAAAGCAAGAATCGTGGCCAAAGGCTACTCTTAAACAAGAGGAACTGACTATAATGAGTCCCATACACAAGTAGCAAGCTTAATTCCATCCAATTAATTTGTCTATTACAGCCAAATATCAGTTTTTCTTACATCAAGTGGATGTAAAACTGCATTTGTGATTGGTAACACAATGAAGCCATGTGTATGGGCCAGCCTGAAGGGCCTGTTGACCAGCATAACCTCCATATGGTCTGCAAGTTTAAAAAGCTTGCATAGATTTTGATCTCTGATACCCAAAGCAATATGGGCACCATTTTGATTAGTGATCCTGCATCCAGAATTGTCAAAGCTGAGACTGAGTCCTTCTGCAGTGGCCTTGCTTACAGATTGTAGGTTCTTGGCTATTTCTTGTACATAGAGTACTTCTTTAAAGGTTGGTGTATGGCTTCCATCACTGCTTATAAGGTTTACTTGGATAGTTCCTTCTCCTGCTGCATCAAGTGTTCTATTGTCACCCATGATAACCTTCTTGATTAGAATTTTGTGATATTGGGTAAAAATTTCTTTTTGGTGTGTAAAGTGTTGAGATGCTCCAGAGTCAATATACCACATCTGAGAATCCTTGTTCGTGGTCATATTTAGTGCAGATATGAATAGTTTATCTTCAGTTGTTGCAGCATTTCCATATTTAGGCTTCTTTTGCTGATTATCTTTCTTTTTGAAGCACTGGTCTGATGTGTGTCCTTTCCTTTTGCAGTAGTAGCAAAACAGGTAGCTGTTGCCTTTTTAGGGTCTTGGGTACCTCCTTTGTTGGTTATCATTGCTTATTAAAGCATTTTCTTCTTCCTTCTTATTGGTGCTTGTTTTTCTTAGTTCTTCATCCAGGAGCCTTCCATATTTGTGATTTAAGGTCAAATCTTCAGTTCTGGACTCTAGGGCTGATAAAAGGCCCTGAAACTTGTCTGTCAGGCAATTCAGGATGGTAACTATCATATCCTCATCAGTAGTTGGTATGCCTGCAGATTCCATTTCATCTACCAGCAGGGTAATACTGTTAATTAGATTTTTCATTTCTTCTCCAGGCTGCATCTTTGTATTAAAATATTTTTGTCTCCAATACATTTTCTTAGCAGCCAAACATGACTGGTAGGTGTCTTCTAATGCCTTCCAGGCATTCTATGTTGTTTTTGCTCTTGAGCATTGAATTAGCAATTTGTCTTTAACATTAAGGTAAATGCAGTTTAAGGCACTCTGCTCTTTCTTTGGGTAATTTAAGGCTTCCTCTCCCACATTTTTAGAAGGGCATTCTTCTCCCATGACAATATCCCAAAGGCCTCTTTCTTGTAGCAGCATCTTCATCTTCACCTTCCACACTTGATAGTTAGATCCATCCAACTTTTCAGCAGAGGGGAAAATTCCAGTAATAGCAGTAGTAAACATTGCAGAGAGTGACAGCTTGGTGCTTATAACCTGTTGTAAGAGTCTTGGAGATAATGGAAGTGATTGGGAGGAAAAGTAGATACAAGGTTTTCACTTGATGATTTATTGAATGGAAAAGTAGCATTTATACTTTTACATGGTCTTGGCGTAACAACCATGCAGAATAGGTTCAGAAAGGTCCCAAGAGCATGTGTGCAACGTTTGGGGCTGTTTGGACAACTTTGAGAATTTTTATGTTCTGGATACTTTGGATTTTGGTGAAAATATTTCAAGTAAATCCCAACAAGGAATCTGGTTAGTATTCTCTAGGATTTGAAGGTAATGATCTAAGTGACTATGTTAGGTGAATATTTAGGTGGAATTACAAATTTTTAGAACACAATCTAGGAGAGCTCAGTTACTACTTAAGAATAAGGTTCTCTATAGACAATAGTACACAGACTATCACTCTAAGCCAGTGTAAGTATATTCAGATATACCAAAGAGGCAACAATTGTAAGACTGTAAACCAGCCACTACCCCAATTGAGTCTAACCTCAGCTTAGTCAACACTCAACCAAATCAAGACAGCTTGGTGCCATCTGAAAGCCCTGACTTTTCTTATTTGCCTATATTCAACAGCCTAATGGATGCCATGTGTTGTGCATCAACATTTAAAACTTAGCCAATTTTACTCCGTTTGAAAATCTAGTACCCTAACTGATTTTCCCTAACCCAAACATAACAAATCCCAGTTACAGTTTATTTTATCCCACCTCAGAATCTATTTTTAGCTATCACACCTGATCTATTTTCAAATGGTCATTACGTTATCAACCTATCTGCCAAGCCTTCCCAGGTGATTAGTCATCTGAGATCTATCCAACCACGGTGCAGTTGCCAAGACATCAGTTGATTGATGATGTAATTTTCATTTATCTTATGCACCTATGAACACCCAAATTGATTTCAATCAATCCAGTCCCTTGGCGCTTACTAATTCAACTTGATCAGAAAAGTATAAATAAAGTTTACTGAACCTTTTGGTTTAGTGTGTGTCTCAACAAAATTAAGATTCTGTCTCAGCAAAAATAAGAATCCAACAATTCCGTTCTAGTTTCTATCCAAGCCTAGTATATCTAGCACTCCAAAGAACACCAAGCCTAGCCTGCCTAGCAAACAAATATCATTGTCTTTATAGCCAACCCAGCTATATCCAAGACCAATATTAGATCAGAATCTTTCTGCTAATATTTCCGCCACTCTCTGACAATTCCAAGATTCTGCACTTAATTGTCCCTTTGGTTCAGTTAAACCATTCAAGAAGTTTTATTACACTTTCTCTTGGATACAACACCATGCTTGGAACATGTCCAGATATCTCATATTCAGTGGTAGCTGTCAGCCAGCATAATCAGCAGTATGGATCAGATCATATTGCAGCAGTTAAGTGGATTTTTAGATATCTAAAAGCAACTGCTAATATCTGCTTAAGGTACACCTATAAGGATTCAGAACAAGATCCTGTGGGATACTCTGATGCTGATTGGGGACAAAATTTAGAAGAGAGAAGATACACCTCACACTACACCTTTCTTCACTGTAAAAGAGCAATTTCATGGAATTCTAGATTGCAGCTAACTGCAGCACTTTCTACCACAGAGGCAGAGTATATGGTAGCCTGTTAAGCTACAAAAGAAGCAATGTGGCTAAGTAAGCTTTTTAAAGACTAGGGCTTATTTCAAAAAGTGCTCATTACTGAATTTCAAGATAATCAAGGATGCATACAAATAGGTAGAAATCCAACTTTTCATGCTAGAACTGTTGTAAAATTCATAAATCTGCCTAAATACTCACCTAATGTAGTCACTTAGACTGTTATCTACATATACTACAGAATACTGACCAAACTCCTTGTTAGGATTTACAAAAATACTTTAATCAAAATAGCAGGTACTCAGAATATGAAAATTTCAAAGTTGTCCAAAGAGCCCCATACTTTGCAAACATACTCTTGGAATATTCATGACCCTATTCTATGAGCTTTTTATGCTATGACTATATAAAGGTATAAGTACCACTAATACATTCAATAAATCATTAGGTGAAAACCATATAATCTACTTCTTCCAATAACTTCCAGAATCTCCAAGATGATTAAGATAAGAGCTAAGCACATAGATATTAGATATCATCCCATATGTGAAGCTATAGAGAATAACTTAGGTAACTTAGCTTTCTTGTAAAAGTTTTAGAGATATTGGAAGTTATTGGAAGAACAAGTAAGTTGGATACTTTTAACTCAGTGATTTATTAAACATAAAAGTAGTAATTATACTTTTGCATGATCTTTGCCTAATAAGCACGTAGAGTAGGGTTAGGAGTGTCCAATAACATGTGTGCAAAGTTTGGGGCTGTTTGGACAACTTATGTAATTTTCATATTTCTGGATACTTTATATTTGGGTGTAAATATTCTTAGTAAATATCACCAAGAAACTTGGTCAGTGCTCACTAATATTTGTGGGTCATAATCTAGGTGACCAACTTGAGTAAACATTTATGTGAAATTTTAAATTTTACAACATTTTGATTTCACCTTCTACACATGGTGACTAGATCCTTCCTTCTTTTCAGCTAAAGGAAAAGTTCCAAAAATAGCAGAGATCAGTACTTCAGGGAGAGATAGCTTGGGGCCCATAACCTGTTGTAAGATCTTGTGAGATATTGGAAGTGATTGGGAGAACAGGCAGATTATATGGTTTTCACTTAATGATTTATTGATTGCAGAAAGTAGTATTGATACTTTTGCAGGATCTTGGCAAAACAAGCATGTAAAGTGTGCTGAGGAAGGTCACAAGTACATGTGTACATAGTTGAGGGCTCTTTGGATAACTCTAAGAAGTCTCATTCTCTGGATACTTGATATTTGGGTGAAAATGTAACAAGTCCCAACAAGAAATTTGGTCAGGATTCTCTAAAATTTGTAGGCAATGATCCAAGTGCCTAAATCAGGAGAATATTTGGCTGTAATTACAAAATCTCCAGCACCAACTACTTCTAATATCCACAAAACACTTGCAACAGGCCCAATAGCATGTGTGCCAAGTTTGATTTTCTGTATTCTGGATAATTGGTATTTTGTTGGCATATTACAGGTTAATACCCATAAGAACTTTGAGCAGATTCTTGAAGATTTGTGGACTATGATCTAAGTAACCAAGTTAGGCAGGTGTTAAGAAGTAACTACCAAACTCACATCACAATTAAGCATCACATTACACATATATTATAAATATGGAACTTTTGAACTTTGTTATTGAAGTTGCTTGCTTATAATCTTTAACAATATCACCTGTTCAAGAACACAGTAGAATCACTGGATATTATCAGAGTACTCAAGCTTGCTTAGAAAATTTACCTTAGTTTAATCAAATGCACCATTGAGTGAAAACTACACGCTTGGTGGTCCTACTAGTAGTGACCCGGAACGAAGCACCTTTTCAGTTTCGCATAAATGTAGCTTTTACCCTGATCTTTTCATGAATAAGGAATAGTGTGTGATAGCAATGGACATCGAATGGTAATATATTGAAGGTCTTTGTGCAAGTTCGAAACTGATTTATCGAGTATTTGTAAAATTCCATGGAATCGTAAAAATGCGCTGACGCCAAATTGGATTTGAAAGCATGAAAAATGGTTATATGAAGTGCTAAACCAATCAGTCGTAATACACCAGTACCAAACCACCACTGAACTACACCTGGGTCACTTGCGCTATCTGTCAGCTTGGCCACCGGCTCTCTTTCAGGATTCAAAGATCCATAACATGAACGCTCATAACAGGTGTATCGCTTAGCAGAAATCATAATACTCATCCACCCATCCACAGAATAGCCAACTTTCATTTGAACCGCATTTTGCATCTTCTGTCCTTACAAATAGGTAGGCATGGCGCTCTTGCCCTAGTCACCAAAGTCAGTCCGCTACTGTGTTTCCATAGGGAGAACCAAGCTAACCTGGTTCTCGATAGTCGTATGGCGAAATCTATAGACTAAATCCTTTGGTTGCTCCCAATATCTCTTGGTTAATTGTGCATCCATAGTGGGTTGCCTAAATTGGTGCATTTATGCCTATCTTAAGATTGAGCTAGAATTCCCGGTCGATAAACTTCATTTCATTCCACTTATCAACCGGAGTACCAAACATCGAAGCACACCCTCACCCCCATGACACTGACCGACCATCGCCCTCTCGAACGAGGGACTTTCGGCCCCCACCTCTTCCATTTTTGATCAGCTAGCAAAGCGGATGCCAGTAAGATACTAGGGGTGTAACATGGCGGGTGACCCGAAGAACCCACTGACCACTACATGCAAAATCGGACCAGTGCCGGAATCAATTTTGGAGATATTGCAAATTTGGTAATCAATGCCAACATTACTTATTACGTATCCAGATTCTGTTAAGATTGGACTCCAAACACGCGTACGGTAGCATGAATCACGTCAAGCCCCAGGGTGTGTGGCTATCACCCAGTTGCCCAAGATAAGACAGATTTCCGGTTGCTTTCTAATCCTTCGGAATCTGAAGATCTACGAGTATCAGTGACCAGCAGCCGCAACACGGTCGATGGACGCCATTTTGCAAACACCCTGCTGCCAGCACCAACTACCAATAGATGGCGGGGGTTTCATCAGATTTGGCCCATGTGCTCCTAGATGGCTCCAAACCATGTCGATTGGAACGCTGCTTGTTGGGTCGGCGAGGGAGATCTGGGAAGGCGTCTGGAGTGCGTTGTTTCAGTCCTGATCCAATCGCAACACTGGGATAGACAGGGAATTCTTCGGTTACTCAGTTTGAATCCTGTAGCGCAGATTCACGTCAAGCTGGCCAAAGTAACTTTCGAGATAAGCTTTGCTCTTGATACTGGATCCAAAGCCCCTGAGATCACTGGCTCGATTGACAGCGAGGGGTGAGGTCGCTCTAGATGTTGGTCAGGAGAACGCATTTGGAAAAGCCCACAGGATCCATCGTATTGACATCAGGACACGAGCGCTGTCTGGCAATATCAAAAGTTTATTCCAAACCCTGGAAAACCCTACGAATGCCTAATGTTGACGAAGCCACACTGAGGTAAAGCCATATTATTCGATCGAAATGATCTGGCCCGAATCAATCATTCCTTATTTTCTGTTAATAAAGCCCGTTTTCATCCAATTTCTATATTCACTCAATCAAGTGTCACAGAAGCCCGATGCGAGAATAGGAAATCCGTGGATTGATTTCTTGGGCTCACAATGTGTCAAAACAGGTGCTGATAGACCCGGCATTGCCCTGGCCCTACGATGCACTCCCCGTCAGACCGTTTCAACACGCCCTTCTTGCGCAAGAAACGCCCCTGCCGCTTCCCCGTTGTGCGGCTGCTTGCTAGGCTTCATAGTAACCTGCGCTCTCAATGCGCAGCCTTATTGTATCTCCGCGGGCCGGGATAGAGCTCCGACACATTGCTGCGTTTGACGCGGGTGAGATATACCTACCATCGCCATCACCATTGGATTGCCAGCTCGTTCTATGATCGCACCCTGGACATTCATTGGCTGGGCCCCCATTGACAGTTCCGATATCTTGTCCAACTCGATGTGTTCTCGAATTAGCACTGATGCCCAATGGCTGGGATGCCATGGCGGACGCTATAAAAGAGCCAAGCATCAATCCGAAACTAGCACCTGTACACCTTTCCGATCGACTCTTACGCGTCATCGCACCTATCCACTTCTCCTCAGAGGCATTGAATCACAGATGGCCCAAAAACGTGACGTCCACAGACCTTTGCTCTTCGAAATCGCTTGGGAAGTAGCCAACAAAGGTGTGTATTGACATAGTATTGCCTCGACAGTTGTGAGGGAGGCCGGGTTCCTCCAGAAACCATCTGAAACCAGTTGTTTACTCTTGCTTTGTAGTTGGTGGAATCTACACAGTTATCAAGACTAAGGCCCCTGTCACCGTGAAGGAGTATGGTGACCGGTTTACCCTCATCGGTCCCCTGAACTGGAAGACCGCGCCCATGGAGGTTGAGAGCCTTGAGCCCTCTACCCAAGAAATGAAGGACACATTGAAATGCCTGGAAGATGCCGGGATCAAGTACTTGTATGGACGCTGGCTTGTTGAAGGGGCTCCCCACGTTCTTCTCTTCGATATCCAATCCGCCCTCGACCGACTAGACGAATGGAAGGCTGATATCTGGAAGATTGCTGGCATCCCATCTCCAG
The DNA here is from genome assembly GCA_002104905.1 of Basidiobolus meristosporus CBS 931.73. Lineage (NCBI taxonomy): Eukaryota > Fungi > Basidiobolomycota > Basidiobolomycetes > Basidiobolales > Basidiobolaceae > Basidiobolus > Basidiobolus meristosporus. The sequence goes on along the minus strand of MCFE01000024.1, from coordinate 210,711 downwards.
CCAACGATACTGAAACCAACGATGCCATTGTTTTCGGTTATCTCGTCGCCTGGTTCTTGGAAGAGGTGAGCTCAGAATGCTGTCGAACATTCTCAATTGCCCACGTTAAACCACTTATTCGTTTAGTTTGTTCGTCGCGAGCGCAACACTGCCGTCATTGCCCACTTCCATGAGTGGCTTGCTGGTGTTGGTTTGGTTCTGTGCAGAAAGCGCCAGATCGACGTGGCCACCATTTTCACTACCCACGCAACACTCCTCGGTAGATATCTCTGCGCTGGAAACACCGACTTTTACAACTGCCTGCGTGAATTTGACGTCGACCACGAGGCTGGAAAGCGCGGAATCTACCACCGCTACTGCTTGGAAAGAGCATCTGCTCATTGTGCTGATGTCTTCACCACCGTCTCCCACATCACAGCCTACGAGGCCGAGCACTTGCTGAAGAGAAAGCCAGATGGCGTGTTGCCTAACGGATTGAACGTCGTGAAATTCAGCGCCATGCACGAGTTCCAGAATTTACATGCAATCGCCAAAGAGAAGATCAACGACTTCGTCCGCGGTCACTTCTACGGCCACTACAACTTTGACCTCGAAAACACCGTGTACTTCTTCACTGCTGGACGTTATGAATTCCGTAACAAGGGCGTCGACATGTACATCGAATCCCTGGCCAGACTCAACCAACGACTCCGAAACGCCAATTCCAAGACCACTGTTGTTTCTTTCATCATCATGCCCGCTCAAACTCAATCCTATACCGTCGACACTCTGAAGGGCCAAGCGGTCACAAAGCAATTGAAAGACACTGTAGAACAAATCCAGAAGAACATTGGCGAAAGACTGTTCGAGGCGGCCGCAAGAGGACAAGAGCCTAAGGATTGTGGCGATCTATTGTCGGAGGAGGAGAAGGTTCTCCTCAAACGTCGTGTCTTCGCCCTCAAGCGTAACAACCTTCCCTCCATTGTGACCCACAATCTTGTCGATGATGCCAACGATCAGGTCCTCAACGCGCTCCGTCAAAACCATCTCTTCAACTTCGATGGGGATCGCGTCAAGGTCATCTTCCACCCTGAATTCCTGAACTCAAACAACCCAGTGTTAGGTTTGGATTACGAAGATTTCGTCCGTGGCTGTCATCTTGGTGTGTTTGCTTCATACTATGAGCCATGGGGCTACACCCCCGCCGAATGTACTGTTATGGGCGTCCCTTCGATCACCACCAACCTTTCTGGGTTCGGGTGCTTCATGGAAGACAACATCGAGAATCCTTCTGATTATGGAATTTACATTGTCGATCGTCGCATGAAGAGTGTTGATGAGTCCATCGACCAATTGTGCAACCAGATGTTCGAATTCTGCCAGAAGACCCGCCGTCAACGTATCAACCAACGTAACCGTACTGAGCGCTTGAGCGATTTGTTGGACTGGAAGCGACTTGGAATTGAATACATGAAGGCCAGACAGCTTGCCTTGAGAAGATGCTACTCGGACTCCTTCACCGGGGAGGAAGGGTTTGGCGATGACGAGTTCCACAAGATCCCCAGACCTCTTTCCGTCCCAGGATCTCCTAAGGCCACCTTCGACACCTTGGACGAGTTCCCTATTGACCAGGCTGTTGACGCTCTCTCCTTGAGCCACGATCAAGAGGAGGAGGATGACCGCCCCGCCCTACCTTTGAAGAACAAGTTCAACTAAACGCTCCCTGCTGATGATTTGTTCCCCGCCAAGTATCCTCTCATCCTTTAATGCATACGTACTTGACCTACAAACACCACCGCATTCCTCCTCCCCACCATGTCGATGTATATCGTTGTATATGTCTGAAGTTTTATTATAAAGTAATATGTTCTCTTGAAACTGCCTTCGTGGCCACAACTTATGGTTCGATCCGAGGGTTGGGCAGAATCGATCTACAGGATTCGCATTGAGCTGGCTTTGTAGTCGAATCGGATTGGTGGAACGCTCGATAGGTTTGGGTCAGGGTTAGGGTTGGTTGTGGTTATAATCACTATGGTAACCTTTATCGAATCCGGAGCTGAAAATCATTTCCTCTCGACTCAGTCGTTCCCGCGAAACATGGCTCCTCATGCCAGCTGGGTCGTCTCACGGGGAGAGGTATTGGCACATCGCTGGGGAATGGCGTGCCTAGCTTGAGCCCACCTTCAGCTTGACCTTTGGTCTGATGTTATTCAGATATTCCGAGGTTTGACAGACCGGCTCGTGCACGTGATCAGACATACTACCCTATAAGGTTAAATTCGGGTTGTATCATTTCAGGAATATCTCGGCACTAGGCTGGCGAAGAGTCTAACGCGCTAATGTTCTAGAATAGTGGCTGAAGTCGGATGACCAGGAACCCAAAGTCTGATCTGCTGGATCACTATCGTAAGGCTATTTATTTAACCGACCATAGCATTGACTACCATTGTTGGAACGATCTGGGTTAGATCCTTGCAATTCGACCCATCCACTGCAGAAGCAACCGAACTCGTGTATCTCCGGCCTCCAAAGAGGCTTTCGTGGTGAGGCTTCATTGACTCTCCCTGCCTGAGCTTGGACTTGAGCTTACGGTTAAATAGATTTGTTACACAACGCCCTGGATTCCCCATCCCTATCGAGATTCTCTGGATGATTCAATCCAGCCGAATTCAATCACCAACCGGTGAGATTGGTACACAGGTGGGCGGATGTGATCCTAGGGGCAATCGAAAATAGCTGTCCAATCCATATACTTCCCAAATGGCTGTGAACGCCGTTCACTCATCTACATTCTGTGCCCGAGGAAGCTCTATGGCCCACGGGTCCGGACTTAGCTTGTCTATTCTTATGGGACGGGATCACAGGAGTAATACAGTTACACCAGCATCGTATCGGTATGAAAGTGACCCGTCGTAGGGGAAAAATGAGCCTGGATGCAATCAATTGCTTCCTTTGATTTATTTCTCCGTCGGGAGGCTAGGTTGTTGGTCCAAGGGAGGGAGGTTCGTCAGGTGGTCACAGCTGATGCTGGAAAGCGACACAATGATACTCTTAGCGTGGCTATAACTTGGTGAGTGTCAACTAACCCTTGTTTGACAATACCTCAAGAACGCCTCTCCATCACAATGATGATGGTGACCAGTCTTTCGAAATCGCTGAAAGGTTTTCGAGGTGGCTTATCTCCGACCAGAGCCAATCACTGTCGACCATCATTGGTACACAGCAAGTGCCGTTCCTGAGGAAGATCTGAAATGATCTTGTGCTCCAAGTCCGATGGCTCCAGCAGCCAGTGAGACCAATCAGGTCGCTAGATCTGGAATTCGGCCATAAGTGGCAAGCGTGATGAGGATGACTCGACCATTCATTTCAGGGGTAGCAATAAGATCCCAGGTGAACCATATTAGTGGTTTACGAATGGATTTCGACTAACCAGTCGGCCTCAAAACTTGCTTATAACTTTGCTAGGTTCAGGCGGTTAGAATACGTATTTTGCGTGATGAGCAGTGTAGCCAGGACTGTACTAATTCTGCAATGCTATGTTCTAAAGAGCTCCTAGACCTTATTTGCCATATTGCACTTCAATCATATTTGTCCAATTTTCCAATGGTCACTTCACTTTCAATAAAGATTTACTACTAGGATAGGGCTAGTTAAAACCGCAAAATTTCTTTGGGAATGATCTATAACAATAGGTTATTCCAATGTCAGCAGGTTTTCCTGTCCTGAGCCTTCAAATGGATTGGTCTACCATCATACCATTGAGCCCATAAAAAACTAGGACTTGGAAGGAAGCTTTGTATTTATGGGCTTATTTTATTGAAAATTAGGTAATCATGTGCCAGATATCATTCCAATGATGGATCTTGAGTTAGACAATTACCTGAGGATTACTAGCCAGCTGAGAGAACTCCTTATGCTATACTGGCAGTACACTAATATGTATAACTTTGACTTGCTTGTCTGTGCTCCATTTCCTAGTCCTAATGAAGTAGAAGATTGAAGTTTTCAGATTTGCTAGATATTTTCATTAGAATGAAATATATCAACTTTCAGGTAACTTACAAAGATAATCAAAATGTTGTAAGAATTGTGATTCCACCTAAATACTCACCTACCTTAGTTACTTTGGTTGGTACCTACAAGTCTTAGAGAGCACTGACCAAACTCCTTGTTGGTATTTTATATGAATATATCACCAAAGTATCAGGTATCCAAAACATGAAGTTTCTCAAAGTTGTCTAAGCAGCCCCATATGCTGCGCAAATGCACATGGGATCTTTCTAAACATAATCTGGGTGTTTGCTTTGCTAAGACCTTGTAATAGTGTGACTACTACTTTCACATTCAATAAATCATTAAGTGAAAGCCACATAACCAGTCACTTCCTAAATTGCTATAACTCTTACTGCCACTTTTACATACCATCTAGTCAATGTGAAAGTAATACCTCTACTTTCATATAATCTGGGAAAAACAGGAATGTAGAGTATATCAAGAATTATAGCAAGGTATTTGCGCAATGCTTGGGCTGATTGGAAACCATATCAATATTTTACATGCTTAGCATATCTGATATGTTTGTGAGAATATTCTCTATAGGTACCAAAATTTATTTATGCAGAATATTGTAGGATCTGTCTAATACAATTCAAGTTATCAAGTCAAGTGAGTCTTTGAATCAAATACAATGTGTACACAAAGTTATTGGCTAATTATTGAAATGAGTGAAATTCATAATATCACCAATATATGCAGAGTCCTTTACAACTCCCAGATCTGAGATGCAGCCTTTTATGACCAGTCTCAATGCATTTTTGCTATGAGCTGAACAAACCTTCTCTGACATAATTAATGCCTGTTTGATATGAAGAGCCTGTAAGTATTATGCAACTTTTGACAGCTTGGGGCTCATGATATGCTGCAAGAGTCTTGCAGATATTGCAAGTGACTGGGAGAAAAAGTAGATTGTGTAGTTACCATTTAATAATACACTGAATGTAAATTAGGATTTATGCTTTAATATGTTCTTGACAGAGCAAACATGTAGAATATGTCTAGAAGAGTCCTAAGAGCATGTGTACCAGGTCTGAGGCTGTCTGAACAGCTTTGAGAAATATCATTTTCTGGATGCATAATATCTTGGTGAAAATATTCTAGGTAAAACCCAACAAGGAACTTGCTCCAAGTTATCTAAGATTTACAAGTAATGATCAAAGTGACTAAGTTAGATGATTATACAGGTGCAACACAAATTTTGCAACATAAATCACTTTCAATATTCTGAGCAGTATTGCAACAATTGGGGTATGATGTTAGCTATGATTTCAAGATAAATATCTACTTAATGGACTTATCAAGAACATGTCAAATAGTTTTGTTGTTTGCTACCCAAATTTGCTGTTGGAATACACTTGCATTATGATCACCTTTATATCTTGTATATATGGCATTAAAATTCCCAAGTTTACCCAAAGCTCTCATGCTTTGCACACATCCTCTTACAACTTTAATAGTATCATGTATGTGTTGTAAGCTCTTAAAGTACACCTAAATATTCAGCTTACTGGATCCCTCATATCATGGTCTATAAGTCTCAGACAATTCTGCCTAAACTCATTATAAGTATTTACTTGGAATATTCTCACCAAAATATCAGAGACCCAAAACATGTAAAGTTAGTAAGCTTTCTAACCAGTCCCACACTTTGCACAGATGCTCTTGAAGATATTACAAATGCATTCTACATATTTCTTTTGCCAGTTCTATGTAAATGTATAGTTACTACTTTTGTATCAAATAAATCATGAAGTAATGCCACCTAGTTTTCTGGTTCTCCAAGTCACTGCCAATATGGCCAAAGCACTCAAAACAATATATGCTAACATCATACTACTAATGAAGATGTACTGAGGTAGAAATCAAATATTCTGCTTGCACTCCCAGTTATGTATCATATCTCTATGCTTACTGCAGCATTGTTAGCACCTAGTATCATTGCCCTCTTTGGGTTTAAGTGCTTTTAGAAGCCACAGAACAAGCTGCTAACATCATGCAACAATGAGAACCTTAGATAAAAAAACATTGCATTTTTGGCTTGACTAGTATGATGTCCCTTTGATTTGCATTATAAAGCAAGACAGGTATAGTATAGTTACTAATGAGACCAACTTCCATTTGTGTTAATAGTGTTTTTGTTAGCTGTACTATGGATACTTATGCTTCAATAGCCTCTATGAAAATGGTACACCTGGATTTCCAGAAATGTCTTCTAGTATACTGCTCAAGCTCTTTATCAAGATTTCAAGATAAAGATACATATCTCCAGTTATGACCAATACTTAGGACTAAGCTTAATAAAGTGACTGCTTATTTGCTGTCAAGAAGGCTGTAACAGTTGTAAAAATTTGTAATTCCACCTAAACATTCACCTAACTTAGTCACTTAGATCATTACCTTCAAATCCTAGAGAATACTGACCAGATTCCTTGTTGGGATTTACTTAGAATATTTTCACCAAAATACCAGGCACCCAGAACATGAAAATTCTCAAAGTTATCCAAACAGCCCCAAACTTTGCACACATGCTCTTAGGACCTTCCTTAACCCATTCTATGTGTGTGTAATGCTGAGACCATGTGAAAGTATAAATACTACTTTTACATTCAATAAATCATTAAGTAAAAACCACATAATCTACTTGTCCTCCCAATCACATCCAATATCTCCAAGACTTTTACAACAGTAACTTGGGTAAAGAGAGCTATGGATGTTGTGGGTTTGGTAATTGCACATCAGTGCTCACATTGATTAGTTGCTTAGATTATATCCTACAAATCTTAGAGTATTCTACACTCTTTCCTTCCTGAAGTTTACTTAGAGTAACTCACTAAGATATACCCAGGGCATGAAGATTAATAAGTTGTCCAAGGAGCCCCAGACTCTGTGCACATGCTCTTGGGACATTACTAGACATATTCCATGCATTTGATCTTATAACAACATATAAAGTATAAATACCATCTTTACTTCCAATAAATCAGCCACTTGATCTTCTTGCTTGCCCAACAATCTCCAATATTTAAAAGCCTCCACAACAACAAGATGGGCTGATCTTCATTAGGTGTTCGGTTAAAATGAACTCAAGTTATTGCAAAGGTTACCCCTAAACAGGATGTTAGAGAAACTGTGCTTATGCATAAGCCATTGACATGTCTAAGAATTCTATCTAGGTTACTACTAGGCTATGGGTTGTATATTATGCTGTAAAGTTTGCAATTCCACCTCAATATTCACCTAACCTAGTCACCTAGATCATTACCTTCAAATCCTAGAAAATACTGACTAAATTCCTTGTTGGGACTTACTTAGAATATCTACCCAGAACATGAAAATTCTCAGAGTTGTCCAAACAGCCACAAACTTAGCACACATGTTGTTAGGACCTTCATAAGCCTATTCTGCATGTTTGTTATGCCAAGACCATGTAAAAGTATTAATACTACTTTTATATTCAATATATCATTAAGTGAAAACCACATAATCTACTTGTCCTCCCAATCACTTCCAATATCTCCAAGACTCTTACAGCATATTACAGGTTAAGTCTGTAAGAAATCTGTTAATGCATGGAATTTGTGAGGGCCTGGAAAGTGTGACATTCTCAAGCCTATCCAAAAGTCTCCAAACCATGCACACCACTTCATATGACCGTTTTCAAAGCACTCTTATCATTAGCTCCGCTACAATGCCTTAGAATTATCAATACTTATTTGAGCTCAATAATATTTACATAAAAGCATCATTTATCAGCTGGATTCCATCTTTGTCAAAAGTGACAACTCTCAATTTCTCAGGTACTAGCTTCACAGCAGAAAGGCAGACATCCTTTCCAGTGCGAGACTAGGCCAACTAGCATTCATCCCAAGTTTGGTAATCAGCTGCTCATTACTTCCACCAAAAACAACAACTGAAAGTATGGAGCAGAAACACACGCCAAAAATCCAATGAAATCCAACTTTGAGATTTTTCATATGGATATAGTTCGATTTGTTAAATCACAGCATAGGCACTTTGCTGACACCCAACTGACCAAGCCATAAGTGTACTCTCCCAAATGATTACCAAGTCCCAGGCCCACTTTCAATAAACCCGCATCCATTCTTCAATTTGCTTCGGATATTTGGTGTGACACTAACGAATCATTTACTTTGAGTTCTACAAAGGCAATCCGATAGATATGAATTTGGACTTGGGACTCAACTCTAGAGGAAGTTTTGCAATAATGGTAGACGGGGAATTCAGAGTTGTTCAATGCCTTCCCCACGAATTTCCCGAAATACACGACCCTCCCAGGGCATTATGCCACCTAGATTTGGGATCTATCAAAACTCGCTGCCTGGTATTATTACTCGAAATGTCTACGAGTATCCCGCATTCCATTAATCCACTCCGATTCACTTGCAATTCCCAATCCCCGCCTGCAGCCCAACCCACTGCCGAAATCCATCGGTGTCCAGCCGATTCCAAGTCCATGATACCCGGCGACTTTCATGCAAATCCCAAGCCCCATATGCAGCAACATGCTTGGTAGAGATGACCCTCTGTTCACCCATGTGGGGGTAGAACACTGATGTTGTGCCAAAAGCGAAATTTGGCCACCGCCGCCATCAAGTATACTACCCGCCCAAAACGATCAGGGCCCTCCCCCTCACAAACAAGGTCCACTGATACCCCTCACTTGGGAGATGGCTCGATTTGCAGCATTGTTTTTGACCTGAACACGATGCCTCCTGGATTGGCCACGCGCGAGGTCCGGAGTCTCGAGGGGAGATTGCCGGCGAATGGAAATCCAGTTCAGAGTCGAGTAATAGTCCTCTCCAACGTGTGATTCCTCTCTCAGCTGGGATCCACCGGTCAAGAAGGAGGAGGATAAACCTATTCCCCTCCAAGAGTTGAAGGCCCAGTAAAGTAGCCCCTCTCTATCCGCCGACGATGGTCGGTGGCAGATCAGCCATCCTATGCGGAGTCAACATGTTGATCCCAGCTATGGGCCATTCGCTCCTCTGTACAGAATTCTTGGAGGCCCGTTTGCAGGGGGTTCAGGTAACCATGATGAGTGCACTGCCAGCTTATTTCGTTTACCTTGGATCCCTTGGAATGGTCCAGAACTGGTGACGAAACCCCATTTCGGTTGTGGTTGATGAGATGATGATGACGATGACGATGTGGATGTGGATGTGGTTGAGAGCGATGGCGGATGGATTTCATCTAGAAGTCACCAGGCATGATTGTTCTCTGTATTGCATAGAAACCATCGTGGTACAGGTGGCACCAATGCATGATGCATCCAGCCGTATAACCCGTTTGTGGAAGCCCAGTTCTCGCCAACCAGTCGGTATGACAGAATAGGGAGTACCGGAGGGGGGAACAGAGTCTCAGCTCTTACATTACCGCTGGGACCACCCACCATTCATTGCATGGAAGCCATTGACGGTGAAACGGCCGCTGATGGGAGATTCCGTTGACCACGACATCGCGCCATGATGGCAGTCCATTTCCTGGTATATAGGATCCTAGATACGGATATTCTCTACCTGTAGCCCCAAGTGTCACAAATCATGAATGGCTCGACATCAAGATCCACGGGGGATTCCGGTTTCCTTCTCAACTCGGCCCAATTCCTGCCCACCCAGAGGAATGCCGAGGTTCCACCAAAAACCAACAACGTCGGTGTCGCCCCTTCGCGTGATCCGAACCAGATCTGGCTAATCCACGGGCCTCATCCTTGGTGTCTCGTAGCACCAGCTCAACCTCCCTGTCGAACGAATGCTCCCCTCCCTATTGGTGATACGAACGGGCCAAATAGGCTTGGCACCAAGAGATTGGTGGGGGTTAGCTTAGCTTTGGGTAACATGGATCCATATGAAGGTTAGTTTGGTTCGCGCATTTGATGAGAGCCCATCTTTGTCAGTCCTCCCTCCTGACACGGTGCTATACTTGGCATTCGCCATGTACCAGGTAAATTTCAATTCGTGGGAAACTTTTATTGGGAATTCACGAGGATTCTTGTCATTAAGCGGGTCTGGGTTAGATTAGCAATGATGGCGCTTTTAAAGCCTGCAACATATCTCGGGCTCTAAGAAGATACAGCGGGGATGACGGGTGGGGGTAGGGTAGTTACGAGAGGCTACCTACTTGAGTACCTACAAACATGTAAGGGGATTCAAAAATTCGTTAGTGTCTTTAATTGGTGTATGCGAGCGAGGATATAAAGCCTCTGGATGAATACATTCAAAAATTGGCTGGTAAGTGCAACTGCAAGACATGTCAAGATAAACACGAATCCCAAAAATTTACGAGGTACAAAACAATGTGGGATGGAGGAAGCAGTACGCCATCAAGAGTTACATTGCCGGGAAACGGCTTTGCAGCCAAGGGTGTCATCTCTAGGATGTCCTGTGGGCTGTGGTAAGGCTGGAAAAGGTTACTCGGAGTCACTCGAACTTAGGTGCTCTCTACATAGCTCGTAGACACTCTCGTCGTCTAGCTCTAGCTCTGGCATATTGGGAAATACGGAATCATATGATACACCTATTTTACTCATCTCTTCAGTCACCTCATTCAGTCCAGCTATCTGAAGTGACCGTGTTTTCTCTAAATCTTCCTTGCAGAGGTGGGCTTTGTGGTCTTCATTCTGGGCTAGTTTGGCCGGGGCGGTGACTGATCTTTGGGATTGCCGCAGAGGGCTAGGAACAAATACATCCGAGCTCGAATGGCGGGGTCCACTGGCATAAGTGGCATCGTCCTCCGTGTCCGACGGAAAGTCCATGGCTTGTTTGAGTGTATCGGCGTAGGTTTGGTATTTGATCAATTCCCGTAATAGATGCTGTGATTTCCGTTCCCAGTTTGAAAAGGCGCGGTGCATGTTGGAAGATTTCGGAGAGAACTGGATAAACCGAGGTGAAGGGGTTGGATGTTAGCCATACGGAGTAAAATCTACTATCGTATGTTTGAGACGAACCCGCTGAACTATCACGCTTCTCAGCTCCATATGCTCAGCCAGCTCCTTCTCAAGGAAGGCGTTGTGACGGATTAGCGTTTGAAGTTGGACATCCTAGTACGAAGTAATCAGATTACGGAGGCCGTGTAAAAAACCTGCGCCAATATACATACCTCACTCAGATTCGATCTTATCATTGGATTAGTTGGCTGAGCCCACTCGCTGATTGAGACATGATCATCGTAGCCAACAGGCAAGTGAAGATCAGTGCTTAATGTGGTCTTGGGCTCGAAGTTTGACATCCAACCATAATCGATGTTACATACACCACCGGGCATGGGTTCTTTGGATTCTCTAGCAGACCAATAGTTACATACGTTTACCCATTCCTGTACTTGTTCACGTGACTCTGTTTGAAACAAATAAACCCCACCATTGGGGAGTTGAACGGCGAAAACGTGTGGCCGTGTGGGTGAATATCCAGGAGGGGGAAGTGCAATAGTCAAGCTGTGTCGCAGCGGGATGTGGCCCATTTGCACACCGGTTTCCTGAAGTAGAGTTAATCGTCATTGATACTGATTTGCCAATTACGGAGAGAGATGTTCCTACCATACGATCGTTGCCATCTTTGCATGAGTGACCTTTGCTAGACTTGAACATTTTTAGGTCACCACGGTTAACTACCAAATAACAGTTCTTCCATTGACGATTGTGCGCCTTCTTATCAGTTCTCTCAAAAAGATGCTTTCGTGCGAGTTGACCGGATTTGGAATAGCCGCAAGAATCTATCCCCGCCGAGGTACCCAAAGTTGTAATGGTTCTACTGGGCGAAGGCGGCTCACTTGATCCAACGGAGGTGTTGCTACTTTCTGTGTTGAATGAATTCCGACTACTACGGTAGCTGATGATTGGAGAGGACGGCTTTGAGCTTAGCTTGCTTCGGACTTTTCTCAAAGTATGGACAGAGTGAGATCTTGTTAATCCAAGACTTCCGATCATTCCCATGGAGGAAGACCTCCGTCTCGGCTTACAATCGAAGGGCTGTGGGATTTGATTGTGCTTTACCGAAGTATACATTTCTTTTAATAGAGAGGTGAGGTCATCTTGCAAACTAGCCCGACTTCCAGAAATTGTGCAATCACTCTCGGAGCCGAAGCTACTGGATCTGCTGGAGAGATTGGTTCGGCTTGCAAATGAATGTATAGAACTGTCGTGATTCGTATCGAGCAGCGTACAGGCCCGAACAGTAGCTAAAGTATTCTTGACAAAATCATGCTTCGAAATTTTGTTGTTGATATTGGCTACGTGCAGATCCGTATTGAGCAGTAGCAAGGAGTATACAATCGTATATACAGTATCTAGCAGATGCAGCGCATCAAGGAAATTGATGAGTTTCTGTAGTTGACTGTTACACTCTAGATTACTGGTTATACCTTGGTTTGGAAAAACACCATTATGATTGCATTCCCAGTACCTGCGCGCAAATTGATTCAAGATCCTATCAATCGCTTGTGATTCCCCTCTCAGGAATAGCCTTGAGCAGAAGAAACTACATGGATGACCATGATATGTTATGGGCTGTGTGCTTGTGGACAGGCAAATGTCTTTAACCAATTACCGGAAGGCATCCTCAAGTCTCATGCGAGAGAAGTCGAAATGGTTCAGGTATTTTTCTAGAGTTAGAGCGTTAAGCTCACCCCTAGGAATATTCATTTTAGAACCTAGGTTTTGGTGCCACCGCGCCATAATAGACATACCTATTCCCAAGGAATTGAGCGATTTCTTCCTTCTTAAACATATCCTTGTCATCAAGGTACAATTTCTTGGCAATGATAGCCGCTTCCTGTTCAATTCTCAATCCGGGTGCAAGTTCATCGAGAAACGCATCGTTGTTGAAGGTGTCAAGCGAATCTCTGATGAAATCTGTTGGTATGCTTTCCGTTGTGTCAGTAGAGTCTAAACAAGAGTCTTGGCGTGGTTTGGGGTTAAGATTTTTGAGTAGCTACAGAGAGCAACTATGTTAAACAAGGAGTTTGGCTGTTGGACATACAAGCAAGGTACCCTCAAGTTAAATTCAGAGGCCGGAGCCTCACGAATTGGTGATTCCGTAACTAATATTGTGGGCTGTGGATCGGACATAAAGTGAAGGAGGCAAAGTAAGGCGAGAATTTTGACGAAGTTCCTTTGGCGAAGCAGAGCAAGAAATCAAGCACCTTGGCGAATAATTACTTTGGATGAGAGAAGGGGAACGGGAGAAAGAAGCTGTATATGGGGTTTAGATTCGTGAGCAATAAGCCAAAGTGGTATAACGAAGTCGTTAAGGAGGAAACGGATTTTTCCAAGCCAGTTAGGTGTTAAAGGTTAGAGTGTGCGAAAAGGTTTCTTGGCGTTATTCAGACGGCCAGCGTAGTAGTAGTAGGTAGTCTTAGATGTGAATGGCTGAATAAGCAGGTGACGGCTAAAAATAGAGTGTTTGCGGAAGGAAGGATGATAGACCAGCTTAAAGAAAGGAAGTGTATATGATTAATCAGAGAAAGGGGCGTAGATAAAGTTTAAAGACCTGTTAGAAAAGTAGTAAAATTGTACAGATAGTAGAATAGAGATTAAATGCTTTCAAGTGTATTGCTTATATTACAACTTGAAACAGTTGGACAGTTTGACACAGTGATTTCATTTATTTACTTTTGGGAAGATTCGAGTTAATATACACAAGCATATGAGACTGATCTAGTGAGGAAAACGACTGAATTATATTGAAACAACAAAAAAGGAAGGACTTCAACTCAATAAAGACAAAGGATTAATTGTGTACGCAAAAACGAGGCACCTAATACATGAAATCCACGAGCAAGGTAAAGTTGATCAAAGAGTGTCTGGACGCATCGAATCAACTGGGAGAATGGCGGAGCCAGCTCCTCCGACGATGCGCGCTCATTTGGGTCTCCTAGCCCCATACCGCTGCTCTCGCACCGTAGGCCTTCATTCTCATAGTGAGGGGGTTGGCCACTGATTTTCGGGGGGATACGCGTCCCAGGCTGGCATCGCCAGGAACACCTGACTAGAAGGCCCTCGACATGCATTGGGATAGGATCAGCCAGTTGCGATGGGAGCGAAAAGCAACTGCAGCGCCCCTTTCATCAACGACTACCATGGCTTCTGTGTTTTGGAGATCTTTCCAATCTGCTGTGGGATTAGAGCAGATGGCTTGTAATGTGCTGCTCTTCCGTGCATAGACAAGTGCCTCAGAAGTGGCATACATCTGACAACATCGTTGCGAGAGATCAGCACTACAATGCAGAATAGAGTTTGGGTCATGTAGGTGCTGAGAACAACACGCCCCCTCCATAATATCACATGGCCTCGCTATCCTTGGGAACGGAAGGCTTGTTTCGTAGGGTCACTAGCAGTCTCTGACGTTGCGCCAGTGCTGCCAGGGTTTTGGATGCACTCGGTACACCCACATCCAACTGACTGTACATGGGCAAGCGGCTTGGATTGGTGTTGGGCTGAAACAATGCCAGAAATCGGGAAATAGCATCTATTGATTTCATCGGTCAAGGATTCATGCCAATGCTCCGTCCTGCCGTCGATGGAGTGATGGCTGAGATTGAAATCCTGATGCCATCCGGCCTCCAGATGCTCGTCGTGGCCGGCCATCCAGGCTTTGGTGCTAAACTCCGGGAAAGATCCGATCTCGCACAAACTGAGATCATGTTAACAAACGAAGCCCAGATGATGAGTGTTACATGAGAAGTCATATGGTTGTACCTGTGCCTACATTTGTTCCTTGCGAACAAAATCCCACGATCATCTTTTCGACCGCAACCCCATCCTTTGTCGGATCTAGTGGGTCGTCATTTTACCAGTCGTATCGGTCAAATCCCCAAAGTAGATGACCAAAGCATCGGAGGAGTCTGAATTCTCATTGCCCTTTGGGTTCTCGCTGGGGCATGGTATCTGTAGGGTTCAAGATCACCACCGAATCAATGGCCCATAAGCAGCCCTGTGGACTCCCCTCATTTACTGAAGCATGTCATGGGAATTCTCACATGGGTGCTCAACCTTACAAAGATCTCATCCCAAAGCGATGCTGTTAAAAATAGCAGCTGCTCAGTCTGGATCAATTCTGTACTCGAGTGGACGAATCAAATCGCACGTAAATCAAGAATTGGCCTCAGCTCGTCGATGCGCATGTTACCACATCACATGTGAACTCGACCTTTTACTAGTATTTGTCTCTACAGAACGGTGGAAGCATTCTCCTTCTCTCCCAATGTATCCGTCCAAAAGGCTTCCTATATCGAATCGAGGGTGGTTTCACATAGAGCTATGGTACCCTCCCCTAGCCACCTTACATGGCTTCTGGGGAAGTTGTGATATGTACTAAGCTTATGTGTGTGAGACGATTCGGAGGTCATAGATCCAGGTACCTCCAGCATTGTCCCTTCCCTCAAGATGGGTTACTCCATGTTCTACTCTCCAAGTTCGTCTAGGATGAATCCCAAAAAGCCCCTAAATTAAACATGCTGATCCAACTTGCATCCACTCTGGATATATCCCCTAAAGGACCAAGCATTACTATCCCTACTATTTCTTGCAAAAAATTCACACATTCTTAGTATATTACAATGCACGGCAAATTATATGAAACTTTCTCTTGATTCTCCCTACATTACTTCCCTTGCATCAGTAGATCGGTCAACTATCAACATTCATTAATTTACCATCGATGGATCCAAGCTACACTACAAGCTAACCACGCCCAGAAGTTATTTTCAGCTTTGTAAGAGCTCTCGCATAAGGCACGTTTCTTGCGGCTGCTGATACCCTAGGTAGTCCATAGAGTAATTGATCATTGAATCCATGACATTTCAAACCGTGTCTATATCATCATAATACTCAGGAAGTGTATGACCATGATTACAATTAATATGCATAATTGACACCAGCTTAGCGCTTTTCTAGAAACCTTTATTAATAAACACTGGTTGCCTAGTTGAGCTCAAGCTTAGTCTTGATGTGTATAGGGAAGCCTCTCAGAAGACTAATTTTACTACATAAGAGAAATCTTATTGGATGATACATAAAGTTTAGGATGATATGGATAGGTTTCAGGACTTGATACCTTCAGGCTGCATTAAATCAGAGTACTGGATGTTGTAAGATTCTGGGGAGTTTTGGATATGATTTGAAGAGCTGGAAGAATTGTAAGATATTCCCCTCTTGCTCCGATAAAGTAATTAACTTTTAGGGAAAATTCGTAGAACCAATGATAAGAACGTTTTAAAAAAAGGTCCCAGGAAGTGGTGTGCAATGCCTGGGGGCTTTCGAACAAGTTTGAGAATCTTGATAACTACCATGCCTTCACTACTGCTAAGAAGAAGCTGATATCTTACAAGTTTAATCTTAAGTAACTCATAGTTTAACAATAGGCTTTGTAGAGTGTCACGGTATATGCTTGGTCTAGGTATGAGCTGAATGCTTACAGCAGATTATGCGGCTTCCACTTGATGCTTTACTCAATGTAATAGTGGTTTGGTACTCTGGCTCGATGATGCCAAGATAATCCCATACAGTACGCCGAGGAAAGCTCCTGGAGCATGTGTGCAAAGCTTGGAGGAGCTTGGACAACCTTACACACTCTCATGTTCTGGGTACCTGTCGTTTTGGTAAAGATAATATGTATAATATACCTATTCATGTTTGAGTCAGCATTGAAAAGCTGGTGTATTACATTGGCATGGGCCTACTGATTGCTTAGAGGCACCACTACTCCTTTACCATAGCTCAATTGGATATATATATATATCCATAGATCAGGTTTACATAATAATTTTGATGGAAGATAACCTAGTATACTAAGTTGTCAGAACTTTACTATTGTGTATATCCCAAATTTCACCTAATTCAATTATTGCATTTAACAATCGCAAGTAACTAAGGAATCTCCAATCTTTTTGTTGGGAACGGGGAGAAAAGATAAGTAGCAAATGGATATGTTTCACCGCAGGAGCAGCACTCAAGCTTAGTGGAGTATGATTTGCTTTGTTACCGTATGCACTTGGTAAATATAGATGCTCATATTGAAGCATATGAAGGAGAGCAAAATCGATAGCACTTATGTAACTATAAGGTATATTTTAGTTGAATGAATTGGCTTACTGGTATGTATATTGCTAAACTAGCTGTAGTATTGATACTCTTTGTTACCATTGAAGTGTGTAATCTTTGCAGAGTTTTTACAGCCTAGCGAGTTATTGAATGATAGGCAAAATAAATTTCTGCGCTTAGATTAATATCTAGGAATAAAGTTCGAGGCCAAGAACATCCATCATTTGAGTACATGCAAAAAAAAGCATCAAGGTTGACCCCTACACTATTTTCTAGACCAAGTATAAAGCCTAGCCACCATCTTTATGAGAAATTGTGAGTGATGCAAAATTTACGGCTGTATTTGGGGTGGGGTACTGTCACATGACCTCATTGGAAAGGTAGGAGCATAATACCACCATAACATCCAAGAACAATCCGATTTGAAATTTCTTATGGGATAACGGTTTCCGCTTGGCTAATTATGAGAATATTTAATGTTGACTAGGACACTTTCTAATTCATTGGTTAACACAAACTAGTACTTATCAAACGGTGTAAATTCATCCTAGTGACTCAAGACTACGAGAATAGTATTGTAGAGTTGGCTTCAGTCAGAAATGTCAAATACTGAAGCCA
The DNA here is from genome assembly GCA_002104905.1 of Basidiobolus meristosporus CBS 931.73. Taxonomy (NCBI): domain Eukaryota; kingdom Fungi; phylum Basidiobolomycota; class Basidiobolomycetes; order Basidiobolales; family Basidiobolaceae; genus Basidiobolus; species Basidiobolus meristosporus. The sequence continues at coordinate 193,004 of MCFE01000024.1, read as the reverse complement.
CAAATTTTCAATATCAAATGTGGAAATTCGTCATCATGGCGCAAAATTTGACTATTCTCGTTACAACACTCAATTGTAAATAGCCTTGAAACTTTCACCTTTCAAATATTACTGAATATTTCGGAGTTAAATGCTGTCCTAAACCGCGGCTATATCCCCGCATCATCCATATCATCCCATGACCTACTCCTTATTTAGTTAAAAAAGGTGTACGAAGCACGTATGTACTTGATTTCTGCTCGTTTAACTCATTGGGGAAGATATGAATATCCACTAAGTTCACTCATCCACTTGATATATTGGAAGTGCGAGTGCTGTGCATGATACCCGGAGAGCACTATAGCCTTCGCGATTCACCTTGCTGGATCAGGTGGAGCGATGCGATAATCTATTATACTGTCAGGCGTGTTTTGCTTTCAATTCTACGCTCCACTTGGAAAGTGCTACATTCTCTTATCTTCGAATAGAATATAAACATATATAGTAACTTAGCGCCGGACAATGCCGATTTGATGAGTTTGTGACATAAGAATATCAAGTGGGGGCTTAAAAGTTCTCGACGCTCAAGTATTCTATACCTACACAATTGATCACGATACTTGCTGGAACTAAGCCAGATAATATCCCGAAAATCTTAAGGAAGTTCCAACACCACTGCTCTGATGGCTGGTCGGTACCGGATCGGTGACGAACGCACAGTGGTCCGACCCTGTACCATGAAAACGGTGGCTTTAAACTTTACTAATATGTACTTGGTACTTGCCGCTTCTAGAAAATGTTTCCATATGTATCCATCCATTAGGTGACCTGTGAGTCACAAGGGCCCAAGTCCGCCCATCCTCCGATATAGCGCTATCTGACTCTGAGATTCATTCAATCTATATCGTATTAGCTTGTTAAGCTAAGATATCGGTGTGCCATAGACGAATAGGAAGGATGGTCAGCAACAGTACTGGAACTCGCGAGTTCATCATGACATCAGTAGGGTGCGGCATATGATTAGAAGGTTGAGAGTAGGATAAAGTCTGGTGTACAAGGACAATAAATGTTCAGGGGGTCGAAATGGACAGACAGCTGTCTATTCCAGGATTTGGTGCGTTCATTAGATGATAGGCCGACAATCTTCTGCAATGCAATCGGGAACTTCGAGAATTGATCCACAGCCCCCTTGGGCTGCGTAGTATCGTGACAAACTTCGCTCATCACTTTTGATTGCTGTCAGTAGACTCGACTTGGCACTAGTAGTACAGGGTGTGCAAGAAACCAGATGTCTAAATGGTACTCGGTGTTACACCCGTCGGACTGGTGTCTAAGGGAAAGGGAGGGTTCCATCCCCAAGATCTAAACCAGAGTGACTCTATGGGAGGTGATGGAAATTCTAACAACCTTTCCAGAGGTTATTTTGGATATGTCATCCACTATCCAAGGAGAACCCCAAGTTCATCAAATCTCCAGAACCTGATTATCTTATCCACACTCATTAGCATGCATATGTGGAAACGCTAAACGGAAACACTTATATTAATTTTGCCCATTTCAGCAATCTCCGATTCAAGCTGATGGATTACTATACATGTCAATCGCTAGATATGGTGACCCATGTCTACGCATCCGCTACAGCTTAATACGTAAGTACAAGCCTCTACACCATACCTGGCCACCACCACTGAGGGGTATCACGTACATTCGCATCTCTTTGAGGACATTTGATTTCCCAATACATTTTGAAAACCGTCACTTCAACGACACTGTGCCAAGCATCGCGACAGCCTTGTGCTCTGTTCATGAACGAAGTGATCATGACTGTATCGGTATTTCCTGATCTAGGGGGGCAAAACTAGACCATCGATCGATAGGCATAGACACGAGTCCCACAAAGGATCTTGATCCTACATATCTAGAAAGCTGGCCATTGTAACAATTGCTTCTGTAACCCACCTTACAGAAATGCCCCGATAAGGCCTTCCTGATTGGTTGTATATAGTGAGTCCAAGCCTCTACCCAAGCGCGTGCTCTACTATCCCAATGAGCTGATATCTTGTGTAAGAGAACTAGCTCATTACTTCGCAAACACCAACCCCTATATCTACACTACACTGTGCTCCGCACCGGCATCTTCACGCCACAAATACGATCTCAACACTGAGCAAAGCTGCGAATCAAATGGTAGAATATCTGATGGAATCAGTAACTTAGCGTACTGATACTACTGGCAGCTGGCTTTTCATCTTGCCCATGTCGACAGATTGGTAGGGCATCACCTAAATAGATACCGACGGGCCAGCATGTGGTAAATTATACGGGGCATCATGCGTGGTTGGTTTTCAGTGGCAAATTGATCTCCCGGCTGATGTTTGTTATTGATTGAAGTTGGCTTATTCCCACATGCAGTATAATTAATTGGTTCCACTCTGGGCAGTTCATTCGCTCAACTTGATGGGGGCTACTGCTGAAGCTCTATGGCTCATCCTACGAAACCGCAATTTAGATCGAATTCGGCTGGGGAATGCTTGGCTACTACTCGATCGCATATGCATTGTCAAGCTGTCATCATACCCGGGCTGATCAACCAATGGGGCGCATCTTGATACGATGTCATGCTCTACATCTGAAGCATCCTTCCTTGGCGATGCACAAGTCATTTTGGAATTGCTTGCGTCCCACACGACAACGGCAGATGGGAGAGGACTGCAGCTAGTTTAGTTAAGTCAAACTAACCAATTACCCTCTTGCAGCAATTGCTGAATCTGCATGAGATTAGGCTTATTCTTATTTACGGAGAGTGCCAGTTAAACGAGATAGCCTGAAAGAGGCTGGCTAGTGCTAAACTTAAGAAGCGTCTACCTTAAGTAGAATAAGGTAGATCGATTTGCCGGCCATCTAAGCACCTTGACCATGATTGGCTCGTGTATCACATAAGGGGCGGTTAGACGCTTTGGTTGGCTTAAAGGCCGGAACATGACCTTTCGGCAGCAGGTGATGAGCGATGAAGATCAACAGCCGCCCAATCTGTGATTTTCCGATTCCAGCATGATCCAGTTGCAAGTTGCCAGGAAAATGGGCCAGTCTATCAACAAACTCCTGCAATGGGAATTCGTATTTCCGATGGCCATTAATTGATGTTTTCAGTTTCACACTATGAAATTACGCAGCCTAACTACCGAAATTAGGGTCTCGCTGTGTAGAGAAGATCAAATTGCGCACCATGCACAGCCCCAAGTGGTAGAGGCGCTCATGACGACTCCAACGCAACCCGAACTCCCTGGTGCCACCCTCCAATCACTGCGACCTGCCCTTCTGCTACCCACCCCTACTCTATGATCCGTTGAGTATCCCTGGTCTCAAACAAAGATTGAGTCAACAATGGCGGCAATCTATATGTAAATACACTTCTGGCTAACTCTAGTAGTTAGGTAATATAATAGATCCACCGTCAACCGGGAGACATGGAACGCTTCTTGTAACAACAAATCACCGCCCACCCACCTGAACATCCTTTGCAAGATAGGCAAGTTTGTTTATTTTGGAAACCATGCGCTTGCTATAGATGCAACACGTTTTCATTCCATGATCGAGCAGAATCGATTTGATCTGAACCCATCTACTCACCACATCAGAGACCACCAGCCGTTTGGTCCTTTTCGAGGAAAAAGGAGCGATCCCGGCCACTGAAATCATCGAGAAAAACCATCGATAAACAGCAAATGGCGTGTTTGACCGCATGATATGTGTTAGAATGATGCAATTCCCGTCGATGGACAAATGGGATCGACCTTAGGATATGAATGTGGAATATATATAGCGTCAGAATGGCACTTCTGACCAGATATGGAAGTCAGGGAAAGTTGCGTGGTTGTTTCATCATATTGATCGACAAGTGCTTTTACCATGAGGAATCTAAATTTAGCGTGGCCCTCAGTGCTTCCATTACATTCCTCTTCATGAGTTTCCAGGAGCAAGTGTGTGGATAGGCGTTTCAAGCCCATCACACCATATGCCATGTAATGAATGGTGCGGATGATGTCGGTGCCTTCCATATAAATCCGCAGCATGGCGAGGCGACTTATATCAATGCATACCAGTTGTGATTCGAGGTTAGTGGCCAGCTGATTCAACAAGAATCCTGTAAGCCGGCAGCGCTTGGGCTGCGTCTGCCTCAGGATCCATGGCTCATCGGATGGAAAATTCACAAGTAATTGATGGATGAAATGTTGGTAGTGGTTTATTTGCCCGACCGCAGGGAATGTTTAGTAAATTTCACAGGTTGCACTGGATGCAACTTTTGGCTTGACATGGTGGTTTTGTTAGCAGACTTATTTACATTCTATAAGCATAGTATACAGCAGGTAATGGCACAATGTACGTCGCCAATGGGATTCTGGATGTTAAACGGGGAGATATGCGTAGGATCGGATGCCATCGGTCAGGTACAGTTTTGAGTGGAGAGGATTCTAGGTATATGTTCAACAGGCCAGGAGATGGGAATCATCCATGAATTGTTTGTAACTCTGGTCCAGAAGTCCTGCCAAACGGGCGAAATCCACCTTCTGTTCTTGTGTGTAGGATTCTAAGGACGCTTGTGAGATGAATGTCTCCAGCTCGTGCACTTCGTCCGAGGTGATTCGATAGCTAGATACATTGGTTTTGTCCATCACCTCGTGGTAGTTTTTGTCGAGAAGCCCGGAAAGGCGGGCAAAGTAAGACTTGTCTTCTTCCGAATAGTTCTCCAACGTGGCTCGGGAAATGAAGGTCTCCAATTCACGCAGAGACTCTTTGTTTTCCGATTTCAGGTTGGACCCGGAATGCTCGGACTTGGCTTTGGTCGGGTTCTTTGGGTGAATAAGGGACTCGAGGAACTTGTGGAAATTAGGCATGGCACGTTTTGTGTGATTGATGTCTCAAAGAAATATGTGACTGGTGAGGAATGGAGTGATCCGAATTTTGAGCATGGCAGCCAGGACGTACGGATCTTTTTATAACTGATTGACCGTTGTTGCTGAGCTAATGGCCATTCCGATCAGTAGATGTGATAAGCAGGAAGCATCCAGCTCCGGATTGGCCACAAAAACATCGACCAATACTAAGTATTAGCAGCCTAGATGGGTCAGAGTCATCGGCGTGCAATCGTTCATTGGCCAGCCGTCGGCAACAATTTAAATTCTATATTATCTCATTAACTGATAGATTGAGACCCTTCCAAGCCAACCTTGTTTTTCCGATCGTGCTTGTGATCAATAGAATAGAATACTGACTTGGTGTGCACCTAATTGTTTTCCCAAGTGTGGAAATCTCAAGAAAACAAACCAACTCCCACTGATCTTCCTGGTAATTAGCCAAAACCGGCTATCTTGACGTAAGCAACGCTTTATACGTTTCGATGATGTATTAAGCTGATCTTCCGAGCGTGGCCTAACACTGCCATAGCCCAATGCTCTATCTGCTCCAAGTGTGCGGCAAGCCGGTGGCTGTGTTGACTGCAGTGTTGTCTTTGAACGCTGCGAGATATCGAGTAAGCTCGCAGCCCTCTACACCGATCACGTCAACCAAACAACCTTGGTGTGATACTCTTGTGTGCTGGGATTTTCTTCCAGTTGAGGGATCCGAGATCAGGGATCCGGTGCTATTCCGACTCTTTCTTTAGGATTGGAGGGGATCACGACCTCCATGCACTCATCTGACGCCAACGATTGGCTCTGGCTAATTTATCCAATCATTTCATCAGCACCGCCCAATCATGAGCCGCGTGAGTACTGCTCAAATAGCACTAAGCAAACGAATCTAACACTACTGCCTTGATTGCCAAATCAATCGTAAAGTGGCCATGGATGGAGGGAAAGGCTCAGGATTTGGTGGATCCCATATTGAAAATAGTGCATGTGCAGCCCACTGCCACGAAAGGATGTGTGTGGAGGTGGCCAGACCTGGGGGGGGGGAACTCCGGGTTAGCAAAGTGTGCCTTGTCCATGGCCGTCGTAGGGATGCTGTGTGAGCCGCCGAGTACATAGCTCCAACACAGGACCTGGCGGTTTTGGCTTGGGTGTCTCCGCAGGGATCCTCTGATTGTGACGTATGGCCTGAATACAGTTTGGGAAGGATTACGTTCGATGTTTAGGCAGGAAAGTCACTCTGTTTGATCGGTGTTAGTATGACCAGGAGCGTGAAGACCTGCCCCTCAAATCGGATCATATGACAGGTGGTACTTCACCTTGCCTTGCAGTAGAGCAGCTGCAGCAATTTAGTGATTTGTATCGAGTGGCTTTTTGTGTACCATGACATGAAATGAAAACTCGAATCACCTCGACTCTATTCTATTGAAATGCAGAGCAGCAGGCCGAGCCTCCCCTCACAACAAACAACTTCCTTATAGCCCAATGGCCAGGTTGATTCCCTCACCAATACGACAGGCCCGTTTGAAACTCAATCAATGTTTCTTTCCTAATGAGTGCACTCGGATTTCCCAGGTTTCCGCTGAAATAGCAGTTGGTCTGGAAGAGCGAGAGAATATGGTAAGGGGGCCGATGAAACGATGCGAAAGATCAGTCTGATCCGAAGGGCTTTTCGCAATCCAACTCGATGATGCAGTCAAACACCGTCTCAATGGTTTCAAGTATCGGGAAATCTGAAGAGATGGGGACGTCGCAGAGGATTAGCACTTCTTCCTAAAGCGTAACTGCCATCCAAATCATCTTGCGCACACCGAGTCAAGGTTTACGTTCAAGCCGCCCTACATGCAAATCAGCGACCTCCGCATTATAGGGTATTCTGAGGTAGGGATCAGCCAGTCGATAGATCTAATTTCAAATCTTCAAGATCTTCTGCGTGTAGAACATACGATTCTCCTCCGATTTAGAAGATCCGTCTGGTGAGCCTGCAGCCGAGTGGTCAATTTTCGAACATTGAATGGCAATTCTAATTATAACCGCCTAAACTACTGGATTCGTCGACGTCCAGCGGCAGCTAGCCAGGCACATATTCCCCTGCTTATTTGTCACCGGCGCGGTAGCCAAGCTCCATCAAAGACGTGCAGCCGCGGCTTCAAAGCAATTCTAGACGATCAGCCTAGTGCCAAGCAACCCACAGCCTACTCTCGACTCAAAAGCCGGCTGACCATGACACAGCAGGGTCCAAAGTGCGCTCTATGCAAAACAAATGAACTGCATGTTCTCATCTGCTTTCAGTAGCACAGGCCAAAAAGGCCCTGGCCATCACACGGCAGTTGAGTGGTGTAATGAATGCCCACGACTAAGACTCCTGGATGACCACACAGTGTAATACAACCATTGTATCCAGTTAGAGTGTGCTACCAGGCAGTTCATAAAATTGTATCAGCCTCAGGATTCCTGTTCATAGTGCGTGATCAATATGCCGATTGGGCCATGAGAGACATGGTTGTATGCTGGACTTACTTTGTCTACAATTTTAGCTACACCGTACCAGATCTACCAAATGGGCCCAATGCTAAGCCAACTTAACTTTACCACCTTACTCACCACTAGCCCAGAGAGGCTCCCCTTGAACGACTGCCGCCCAACAAAAGGGAGTGCTGGCCAAGAACGCAGGTCGAGTGGATATTCCCGTATTCGCGCGAGGGATATCTGTCTTGAGTATTCTTGACTGGAAAACCGGTTTGCAGTAGGTGTCGAGAGCGGCCATTGCCTTGGTTTCACATGAATTATCTAACCTAAACCTTACGCCTTCAAACGATTACTGGCAAGCGTAGAGCCTTGAGTAGCCATGCTAATGAATCCGGTATTATGCTGTTCAAATCATCCTTTGATCACCGCTTGGATCCGAGCGGGATCCCAGGAAATGGAGATGATGATATGAAACGTAGAATCGGGATGGCGATTTCTATATTTAGGATTACACAAACGTTTGAAACAACCTTTCTGGTAAAGCGTGGCCGAAACCAGTAGAGGGATGGAATGAAGATCGGAAATCCGTAGCCGTTAGTCTTGACCAGTCTAGATCCCGCACGCAGCCTCAGAAGCGGTGGGGAAAGTAGTACAGAAAGACCCTTTTTCACTTTAGCCGAACCCCCATCGGCCTATGCTTCGGCCCACTTTTGTTACTGTATCCACAATGCTTACTTGCTGGAACAACGTGGCAAGGGTGATATCGACTGACACCATCTACCGCGGATTTGGGCCGGCCCCTCCCATTTCACCTGAATGATAACGGTACCTACTTTAATCAGCCGCAGACCATGCCGAAAGGATGCCCTGGGAGGCATATTATTGATGAGGGTGGCGGCCAGAATAAAAGATTGGCTAGTTTCCCAATTTGGATGCTGTTGGAGGTAGCTTTTCAGCAGATGCGATGGTGATAGGGATGGGGATGGAGTGCGAATAAGGCAGGTCTCCACCTCAGTTCAGTGTCCACTCCGTATGCCGTGAAAAGATGGTCCAAAGCCTAGAATTTGCTGTAAAACTGACCGGAGATTTGTGACCGGCTGTCGCATGAACTCAGTCATTTTGAGCTGTATGCCACGAAAATCTTTTCGTTGGATCACCATTAGCAAACCGAACATTGAGGATGCAATATCACCGATGGTAATACACCATATAGGGCGAGCTTAACCAAGGGAGCTATCGAAAACCGTAGGACCCTTGCAACAATCGTTCTGGGCTTTGGCACCACCTAGGGTGGATGCCTGCCTGATGCAGTCAACCTGAATAGATTATCTTTGAACATCTCGGAGCCCCTCCTCCCCCCGCTATCAGTTGCCTTACACAACCATGCAATGGACAACAAGCAAACCCTCACGCAATCACGAAATCACCTAATGGCAAGTGGCAATCTTACTGGAGCATTCCAAGCTGGATTGCATCTACACACGTGGGCGGATGATCAGGTTCGATACGTCCTTCTGGGTAGATTTTCGTCCACCATGTTCAGCTGAATGCTGGCGAAGTTTTTTTAAGGAACACAGTATGCACCCATCCAGCCTGGAGGAGAGTACAGGTGCCACTACTCCTACGGTGGTGATGTATCGGTTCGAAGGAACAGGTTATAGACGCGCGTACGCCTAGCTATTCTGGGCGAAATCGAATTGGCTTGCAGCGAGCTTTGTAGCGAGCTAGTCACAACCCAGATGCTCACTAATCTCAGGCAAATTGGTTGCATGAAGTCCACTAGTACAACCATGACGCCCACATGGTGGATGATGGTTTGGCAGTGGATGTTTGCTCCCCATTGGGGGACATCCGTGTCCACCCAATAGTAAGGTTTAAACAAAGTTCAGTAGACTTTATGTCATCTCAGAAGCGAGGCACTTGCTCTATCAGGAGCCAAATTGCATGGATAGTGTTGTGACAAACTACTTACGATATACCACTGGTACAATCTTGGCTCAATATCATGACTTATGGTGCTGCATATGGTCGTCCCTCTCTTTTCTCTCCCATTGATGCTGGATGAATCGTCTTGCAAAGTATAACCGATACTTACATCGCCTTTTGAGTCGGTGTTGAGTCTGATGGGGTTTGTTATACCCATGGATGGCAGAATATGAAACATAGCCACCGGTTTTCTGTCCGGTTCGGTAGGGTACAGAGTCTACTTTTGTAATATGTATGTGATATCAAGGGGAGACAAGATGAAAAATCTGGTAATACAAGCAAGAGAAGTGTGCAATCTAAGTTCTGAAGGACCTATGTCGCGATATCAATCCCAATGTATGGGCTTTCAATCCCGGCAGTCTGGCTCCGCAGTCACTCCTGAGCAACAACACAAAACTCTCGCTACTGTAAACTGGTTTGCTCTGTCACTGGAAACTGATTTAGGCTTTGGTCTATTATTCCCAAAGATCCATCACGGAAATCATACGGGGCATGATGGTATGCATCAGTGGTCACTGTACTTCCGATCGCTGGTGTTTTGTGCTGCAGGTAGCCTAATATCAATAGAGTTACCATTATTAAAGCATACACATAGAGATCTTGTCAGGCGTGCTTAAAATGGGCTCCAGTAAGTAATCCACAAAATCTGAAGTTATTAGGGTTTATTCATGATTCTTGGTATGTTGGAAGTTAGATTCATAATAGCATCAACCAACTAGACAGTAACACCCCAGAACATGCATGAAAAGAATACTCTAAGCAAGACTAATGATCTAGCTATTTATTCAAAATTTGAACCCGTGTATTCCCTAGAAAAACTATTACAGATGTATTACTTGGTGACTATCACAACACTCTGACTTTGTAGACTGCTATTCTCCTAAGAAAGATGCTTTGGATAATACTATCCAAAGGCTATCTCGAAATTGGCTATCGCCTCTTTGCCATACTATGTACTCACTGACTTGAGTGGTGCTCATACTTTTGCTGCGTACTGATTGATTTATTTCCATTGTAGTCCCAACATACCTCAGCCCTGGCTTGAACTTACTTATACAAGCCTCTATGACTCATATTAGTGCGGATTTCAGACTCCCTATCTGCAAACAGCTACATCAATATCAAGCATTCATCTTATGTCTTTGGCTTAATGTTCCTCTACCATCCCTTTGCTAAGAATTTTACAACTTTGTGCCATTGTTTATACACAAATACTGGTATATCCTGATCTTCTGGCTGAGTGAGGGTCTAGCACATGATTTGCCTGCCATTGTAATAACTCCTGGCAATATGCCTGTGCATTTTGGGAGTATTACTCATGAAGTAGTGCAGTAACACTTTTGTATGTGTACTGCTGTTACAAGATTCTACAATAGGTATTTTGCTTAATAGACTTGTGCTGCAGGATAGTGCCACATAGTGGCAGTCACCCTATATTACATGATCAAACTGGCACCCTATGGTCCTATCTGTCACAGCATATCTTATCCCAATGCCAGTGGCAGAATACATTTACTGGTATTTTTGCTCATTGATACTTATGATGCTGAGAGCAGTATTATATTTACCTTATTTACACTTCATAGTGCTCCAGACACATTTCCCTAGGGGTATATTTGCATCTGGATATACCAAGCATCAAAAAGCCTCTGTACTGCTTAACTTATTCTGCCCTGCATGTTTGTCACTCAAAATGCCAAATACTTTAAGATAACTAAATGATTGCTCTACTCCCACACTGAGATACTTTATTAATTTGGCAAGCTATATAATTACAGATAAACATTCACCTTAGTCACTTAGATTATAGCTATGAATATCAGAGAATTCTGGCCAAACTCCTTCCTGAGATTTACTTCGGTATTTTGACCAAAACATTGGGTATTCATAACAAGAAAAGTTGATAAGTGGCTCAAGCTGCCAATACTTTACATATCTGCACTTTGGTCCTCCCTAGCCATATTATAATGCCAGCAGCTTGAGATTCTTGACCCTCTTTGCAGTGCAATGGTGGGATCATAAAGATATAGTGATGGCTTTATAGCAGTCCTAACACAGCCTTGTTTATCTGACAGGGCCTAACCAGCCAATGCATATAATTGCCTTGTATGATAATAGCTGTGACACTTGTTTCACAGCCTTTAGGTAGACCTCCAATGGCTTTATCACTGAAGTGTAATGATCCAATGCAGATCACATGCAATACCATCATACAGGTATAACAGATGGTGTTTCATTATTTCACCTCCTCTTATGCTATACTTATATTCCACTGTATACTTGTGCCTCCCTATTGGCCACCCACTACCACCATATGTATTACACATAGTGCCTGAATAAAAAAAACAATGGCCTCCTGCTTACTGACCTTTATATGAATGCACACATGTAGCAATTGACACACTTCTTTTACATCAACTTTATGGCTTTTCAGTGCAATAATTGCAGACTTGCTATATGCCTTGTATTACTGGTTACATATGCATCTGGTAAGTGTATACTTGGTTGTCATCACTTGAGCTAAGAATACCTCTTGAATATCTGCAAAATATATTTCACCACTCAGCCAATAGACTTGTTTAATTAATCAATTATAAAGTAAAACTTATACATAGCACTTATAATGCCTGATAGTACCTGTAGACCAAGATAGTGCCATGCATTTTTGTGATATGTTACAAGCTTCTGGAGCTAAATTCAGAGTGCCATGAGTATTGCGTACTAAATAGATCCCTTCAGTAGTTCTATGCTCCTACAAATCATGCACAACATTGATCCCCAAAAAAGGTCAAAACATGGACTTTCTCCAGCACAGTGGGTGAACCACAAGGGTGACTTTGCATGAAGGTGTAGAACTATGCTCCATAAGAAATAATTGTGAGGATCCCATCAGAAGGCCATCACAAGATTAAAGTCTTGTGACAAAGAGGTATTGATCCTGTCAGGACACTGTGGGAAGACTGTTGAAAAACAATTGCACCCTATATTTCACAAAAACTTAGTTGGAATGTTTTCATCACAACAACATACAAGTGGCTTTGAATGGTTCTCTGCCAATTCTCCCACTTTCTGATTCCAGACACTCCACCACCTCCTATGTTTGTGTACATTGATTGGCTACACTCCATACTTTCTGACTCAACCAATTCTCTTGCTTTACATGCATACATATTGCCATGATCACATGACATTATTGACATTTCATGATCTGGCTAAATCAAATTGGTGACAAAATCCTAGTTCCTTCTAGAAGGCTCTACTACATTCCAGCAGCTTATTGAAAGCTCCAAGTCAATGTTATACCATGTAACATTCTATTAAAGATTCCCATTGAAATTTATGTGGTTAAAAACCATAGATGAAAATTCCATGTCACATAGCCTAGTCACAAGATATGATGACCCCTGGCATATCACCATGGTATATTCCGGTCTATTTTGTAGTATATTTCTATCTTGGCACCTCTACCATGCCTCACCCCAGAACCCTGTCAGTATTAGCCAATGGACTTGTTCCATTGGATAGTGCCATATTGAGCAATGAGTGCCAAATGATACCATAGTGTGCCAGGATGGCCAAGTGAGCCCATACTTGGCCACAGAGTCTGAAACATAGCTCTGCATCCTCATGCAAGGCAGCCCCTGTGTTTCACCCATTGTACTGCAGAAAATCCATTTTTTAACCTTTTTTTTTGGGATCAAAGTGGTGCATGATGTGTAAGAGCACAAAAGGATTGAAGATATGCACCTGGTACTCAACACACATGGCACTGTGAATCTAGCTCCTGTAGGTTTTAATATGTCAGAAAAATGCATGGCACTATGTTGGTCCACTGGTACTATCTGGCACTATATTTAAATATTAGCCCTAAAGTAAGATTTATATAAAGCACTCATCTGCATGTCTTTGCAATAAATCCTTGCAATATTCATATGTATTTTCTTGAGCACTGCTCTTGACAAAGTGCTAAATCCTCTTGGTGTGCCTATTAATGTTCCCATATACCACTGTAGGCATTGTGATAGTCTTTCAAATTCTTGATGATGTTGCTTTGTCTGTCAATGGGATCTCCACTTTATCTATAATGGAGAACATGGAGGCTGTGGTAGACAAATTACCTTTCTCTGCTAACTCATCTACCTCAATGGAGTGTAGCTCAGCCAGCTGCACTGCCAACTCTTGAGAAAGCAGCTTTTGTCTTGTTGGTAATTATTCTTGGCAATGATGGGATTCACTTGTTCCAGGCTTATGGCATTTATTAAATGGCAAGAACTGCAGCATTTATCTCACACTTCTCTGACTCTGACTTGGGTGGACTTTTCTCCCTATACTTTTGCCTTTATCACTGCCAGGTCTTTGACTGATACTTTGTCTGAGTGGTTCTTGTATTGACCTATATTATTCCTTGATAAATGCTGCTCTGATGATTCTGTTTAGGCCTGCTTGTCTCTTACAGGCACTCTACCAGCAACCTGACCTTTTTTGCTGCTTGCCTTAAGCTGATAGGTTCTTCTATGGGCCTTATTATTGGGTGCTCTATTGTGCTTCAAAGACTGTACTGTGTTCCTCTGCTGTTACATTGGCAAATGGCTCAATTCTTGGCTGTGACACTGAGCTATTTAAGTTCCTTCTTTGCAACAAAGATACTACATTCTCTACCTGAGATATTGATTGCTCTATACATATTATCTTCTAATCCTGTTTCTGGACTATTTTCTGATTTCACTGGGTCATTGCATCAATCCTACCATCCATTGCACCAAATTGCATTATTATTGATTTGGTATGAGCTGACAGCATACTTGCTGAAATGAGTGGTGGTGAAGCTATGACAGCCACTTGCTGGTCTTCAACCAAAAGTAATGCATATGCTACATTCTCATCTGCCTGAGCACTGAGGTCAGCTTGTGGCTTTGCAGAGATTCTCAATTAATTACTTGTCCAAGAGCCTGAGGAGTCACCATTATTACCATCAGTGGGCATACAGTCTACATGGCCTTTTTTGGATGTAGCCCTGCTGATTGCTCTGAATGTCAAAGCAAGCTGTTGTCCAACTGTTTGTCTGCTGCTGTCAATAGCTGGGTATGGTAGGGAACCAGACAACATTGTTTGTATCATGGTGGCATATATATGGAAGTGAGTAAAACTAAAGTGGAAATAGGGTTATATATATTTATGTATGTGGTGCCATAGCTTTACTTATAGATCTTATATGGCAGGTCATTGATGAATTTTATATTCATGTAGGTGCAATGTCTCCAATACCAGATTGTCTTAAATTCACATGAGTACTGACAAAAAAGGGACATGATAGTGTTACATTGCTGAATGTCAGGCTTTTTGCCCCATTGACATGACTACTTTGATTCAGTACCATAAGAGAAGAGAAAAAAAACATGTGGCTACTGTAACAAGACTCTCAGCCATGGAGCATGCAGTCAGCATAGGAAGTACTACAAGGATCACAGCAAGTGTTTTGTCACACAAGTCATATTTGACCATTCATCAGTCATTACTCTGCCAACAATATCTTGCCAGCCACTTGATACTTCTACAATGGCACCTAGCAGTATTTGTCACCTTGCATGAATGGAGTCAGGTGAGTCTCTTACACCTTTGGGCTCACTCCAGCCTTTTGAATATGGCATGCAGAGAGATAGCTCTGAAGAAGAAGGATCACTGATTGATTATGAGTCTATTTCCTCTAGCAACAGTACCCTGCATGAGCCTGGCAAAATCATAACTCACAATGAAACAACACCCAATGAAAAAAATGCTGAGGATACCTTATGGAGCCAAGTGAGCCCTGTAATCCATCTACTGGTGAATGATGAGATTTTGTGGCTAGAAAAGTGGCATATATCCACCAATATCAGTAATGGGGGCTTTGAGGATGTACCACTACTTCTTGCCAAAATCTTTTCAGGATACAACTTCCCATTTAAATGGTAAAAATGGATAACTATCATGCAGCTGGCACCATATGACTCAGAGACCATCCTGATACCTGCATGTGTTAACAGTTGCATGGCATTTATATCAGAATAGACCACCATTGCACGGTGTCCAACTTGTCAGGAGTCCACCACCATTGGAGGAAAACATTGTTTACACTCCAGGCATATTCCATTAGTACCTCATCCAAAGAAGCTCATGCAGTTTGACCAATATTTTGAAACTGCAAAGTACCACAGTCAGTATCCATCAAGTGCAAACATTTCAATATATTTGATAGCAAATATTGCAAGCAGCTAAGAAGTAAGGGCTACTTTAAAGGTGTGCATGATCATACCTTTGCCTTGGCACTTGATGGATTCAGTAGCATTAGTCAGCAAATGAATCAGCAGATCCTTATCAGACAGAAACAGATATACTAAGTAGGATCTTATTGGGCAATGATGATGCAATCAAATGAGTCATCAGCCACAACCTACATTAGAAAATACAATTAGTCAGCAATTGATCTGACAAATGAATATAAGGAGCTGCTGTAACCTCAATAAAAATTAGTTCAAGTTTTAGTGAATACAATACTAGCTAAACTCCCTATTCCTCTACAACTCTTACACCAAGACTTGCAACACACTGGTTTCAGAGATGATGCATATATGTGCATGGTGTTTATTTATAGGTGCTCTGTCTCAGATGCCAGACAACCTTAATATTACTTTTATCAGGAATTTAGTGACCACTGATTTATGTTGGCTCAATTTGGATTGCAAAAAAAAATATGTTGATTGCATCATGACAAATATTAGCAGCTCAATGCAATTGCATCATCTTCCCCTAGGTTCTCTTCTCATAGGGACTACTACTGAAGCAGTTGGTAGTGATTCACTTTACACACCTACACTACTTCCTTGTAGACTGTCATCTTGGCTACTTGTGTATTTGTAGTCAGTATTTTGCCTCCAAGATGATGAGTGCAATGCTGCAGCTTAGCCACACTTAATTGCTCCAGATGATACTACTGGACTAAGCTCACCTTCTAATTTCTCAAAGGATTCATTTACTCTCTGTCTGATACTTTGGAACTGTTGCCTGGACAAGTTCTGTGTATATAGCTCTTAGAAGCCACTTATCTCTACTAATATATCATGTAGTGCATTAGTCATTTGAGGCAAAAACTCATTCAAAATCTCTTTGGTTCCCAAAGTTAAGGCACAAATAGACACATCCAGCCTGTATTGAGCAAGTTGGGTGCAACATGTTCCTGCATGACTTCTTCATCAAATCCCCTCACTCTCAGCTCCTTCTTGATTTCAATACTTGTCTTATTATATATCCTCTTACATATATCTGCTGGCATCTTGATGTAGGACTCATATCTGAATGAAGGCTCACCATAGACATTTGGGCCATACTAAAATCATTTGACAAGAGCTTTAATGGATCATACATTAAACTTTCTGGTCTAGACTGTGCTTATTGTTGTAAGAGTCTTGGAGATATTGGAAGTGATTGGGAGGACAAGTAGATTATGTGGTTTTCACTTAATAATTTATTAAATGTAAAGGTAGTATTTATACTTTTATGTGGTCTTGGCATTACAAACACATAGAATAGGTTAAGGAAGATCCCAAGAACATGTGAGCAAAGTTTGGGGCTGCTTGGACAACTTTGAGAGTTTTCATAATCTGGGTACCTGGTATTTTGGTGAAAATATTCCAAGTAAATCCCAACAAGGAATTTGGTCGGTATTCTCTAGGATTTGAAGGTAATGATCTAAGTGACTAAGTAAGGTGAGTATTTAGGTCAAAATACAAATTTTTACAACACCCCACTCAGCTAAATGTTCATACTGTTACAAGTCTTGGTATGAGAGTTTTAGAGGAATAGGGAGTTTAGCTAGTATTGTATTCACTAAAGCTTGAACTGATTTTTATTGAGGTTCCAGCAGCTCCTTATATACATTTTGCCAGATCAATTGCTGACTAATTGTATTTCCCAATGTAGGTTGTGGCTGATGACTCATTTGATTGCATCATCATCACCCAATAAGATCCTACTTAATATATCTGTTTCTGTCTGATAAGGATCTGCTGATTCATTTGCTGACTAATGCTACTGATCTCATAGATAATACTGATGTACTGATAACCTAAATTTTAACTAATTGATTTGACTAAAAACTGATCGAACTTAAATATTCAAGCGGCAGATCATAACAATACTGACTAGTCCTAGTTTTATGCATGTACGAGCTGGGGTATGGGTTTTGTCTGGGTTGTACTAAAGATGTGTTGAGACTTTGTATAGGGACCATAGTGACAGATTTGGATAATTATATAGTAGTTGATTGGCATTGACCTGGTTGTATGTGAGATATATTTGAAAACTAATGTGATTTTTGATTTTCCTTCTATTATGCATGATGCATCTTGGATTGCATTCACATGGATCAGATCACATCAATTGCAGATTTCCTATTTCATCATAGACTTGCAAGTAAATCATCAATAAAGTCACCAAGTAATTGCTTGAGGATGTTTTTTGTAACATAATGATGGATGCATGGTAATTAATGAAGAATCAATCATAATGCATGAAAATCATATAAGTTAAGCTGATTGTGCCAATTCAGCTCATATCACCTCAACTCAATCAAATACCAATTTTAATATTACTCTCTCATCTGAATGATCTTTTCTCATCAATGCCATCACTACCACTGGATTTCCTTTTGACACATCAGAGGAAATCTATACCAAGCACTGTGGACCAACTACCCCAATCTACTCAAGGAGATCCCTTGTTAAGCTTCCCTGCCATTACAGGAACTATTGCCCCACAAGCCAGCTGATCTTAGGGGCACTACTTGTGAGGAACACTCAGAGTAGGTATCTTTTATTATATTTGATTTTGCACAAGTTTGTTCTTGCACAGAAAAAGATACTTTTCTGTCTTTGTTACTATTGAACACACCTGCAATCTTATCAAGTCCCTGCTGGTAGAGTTTACAGCTGTTAACACTTTGGAAGCTTTAGTACATTTTCATATCAAAGTGTGCTGAATCTGGTGCATACTTCTTTTATGGTGCCAACTAAGTTGGGATTGTAGCTCAATAGTTTTCCCTTGACAAACTTGTGGCTATATTCTCTATTGCACTAGATTAAGGACAAAACCTAAGTATTCCTAGCAAGCTTTTGCCTGATGTTATTGTTGAAATATTGGACTATTTGGTATCATTCTGCAGCTAAAAAATTATTTAACAATTCTGGACTAGTCTTGGCCACTGTGGAGCTAATTTACAGCTCAAACTTTGCCACTTTCTTCAGATCTATGATCTTATGATTATTCCCCTATAGTCATGATCAAATTAGTACTTATGCTAACTATTATGTACTAACCCTGAAACTATTACAGAATGCTCCTGAATATTGAGAAACCCTCCTTACTTAGTACTACTGCTGTATTACTTCTACAAAGGTATAAATACTGAGCTTCTCTATTAATAAACAACAGTTCAGCTATTATCACTATTTCTTGATAAGTTCCTTATATCCAGATCACTTCTTAAATTGCAACAGGTTATGAGGCCTGACTGCCTTAATCTATTCTAAAGAAGATTTTACCAGCACACAGAACAACAAAAACATCTTCCCTGTAAAGGAGAGGTTTGATGGGAAGAACTACAGACTTTGGAGAGTCAAGATGCAGATCAACCTTGAGGAAAGAAAGCTTTGGAACATAGTAACAGGAAAGGAAGTTGAGCCCAAAGGAACAGCAGAGGAAGTGGAGAAGTTTCAAGAGAAGGAGAGAAAGGCCTTTAATGTCATATGTATCAATGTGCAAGATTCCTTCATTTGACAAATCCATGCCTCAAATACTGCCAAAGCAGCATGGAAATCCCTTGAGAAGATCTTTAGGGCAAAGTCAGTATCAAGCATGCTTTATTTGAAACCAAAGTTCTTCAACATGAAGATGAAGCCAAATGATGACATGCTGCAACTCATTACCAAAATGGAGACACTTGCAGAAGAACTTTGCAGTATTAATGCTGGTGTAGATGATGAAGAAACAATACTCTGTCTGCTTTGCAACCTACCAGACAAGTATGAGCCACTCATACTTTCTTTTGAAAGCAGAGAAGACAACTTGACTTTAGACTATGTCAAAGGAACACTTCTCCATGAAGAACTCAGACGCAATGATCAAGCAGAGAAAATTGAAGATAATGCTTTATTCAGTTCAGAAAGGCACACAGAAAAGAAGGGAAAGAAACAAAACCAAAGAAAACCTGGCTGCTGTAACTATTGTAAGAAGCCAGGACACTGGGCAAGAGAATGCAAGAAGATACAAGCAGACAAAAAACGGAAACTAGAGCAGGCAAACCATACAACTACTGCTGAACAGTTATTTGTAACCATACAAGACAATGCAAGTAATCAAAGTAATGAATGGTGTATTGACTCTGGAGCATCACAGCATATTTGTGGTATAAAGGAGTGGTTGAGCAACTTAAAAACTATTCCCGTAAGAAAGGTGTATCTGGGAGATAACTCTGCTCTGGAAGCTACCACAAGTGGGACTATACAACTAAATATGAGCAATAGCTGAGGGGCAACTACAGCAAGACTCACTGACATACTCTATGTACCTGGACTAGCTAAGAACCTACTCTCAGTCAGTAAAGCAACTGCTCAGGGACTGAGATTTGTTTCTACTAAGATGAGCTGCTCGCTATTGAGTGAGAATGGACAAAAATTAGCTTTGGGAATCAGATATCACAATACATACAAGTTACAATGCAAGATCATTGTACCTGAGTATGTCAACATTGCTGAAACTGATGAAACCAGCTAGGAGACATGGTATAGGCGGCTAGGACACATTGGGGAACAGAAAATGAGCCAATTGGTGAGAAATCAGCTTATTTTAGGCCTAAACTACTCAATTCCAATCAAATTCAGTGTCTATAAGAGATGCTCATATTGCAAGCAAGCTTGGCGAGGTTTGAAGAGCTCAGAAGGCATCAATACCACTAAAATATTGGCTATTGTACGCTCCAAAATATGTGGCCCCATGAGAACACTGTCCTTTGGAGCCAAGAGATACTTTATGACGTTAATTGATGACAAAACAAGATATTCATGGGTGTACTTTCTCTAAGCAAATGATGAAGCTTTAGAGACATTTAAGCACTTCAAGAGCATGGGCAGAAACACAAACTGGGTGTAAATTGAGGGTACTACAAAGTGACAATGGAGGAAAACACTGCTCAAAGGAGTTTGCAAAATACTGCTTGTCTACTGGTATACTCTAACAGACCACAGTTCCTCATACTCCACAGCAAAATGGAGTAGCAGAATGCCCAAATAGAACAATAGTAGAGATGGGAAGATCCATGCTACATGATAAGGGAATGGACTACAAGTTTTGGGCTGAATCTGTTGCTACCACTGTATACATCAAGTGCAGATGCCCAACAAGCACACTATGTGATTCTACACCCTTTGAAGCATATACAGGCAAAAAACCAGATCTCCAGCACATCAAGATCTTTAGCAGTGATGTTTTTGATCACATTCCTGACAAAAAACACATAAAGTTGGAACCAAAGAGTAGGAACAGGATCTTTCTTGGGTATTATGAAAATACTAAAGGGTATAGAGTGTATGATGGCAAAATTCAGAAGCTGATCAAGAGCAGGGACGTTGTATTTGAGGAGAATTCAGATCAGAAAGCCACAGAAATCATTGGCCAGCTGCCTGATGATGCAATCAACACTAATGAAGAAGATATGTACTAAGTCCAGCCAGAGATGGAAGATACTTCTACCAGTTCCAGATCAGAACAGATTATTCCAGTTAGGAGATCCACCAGAATAAGAAATGCCCTTGGATCCTGGTGGCAGACATCTAATGATCATGAAGAAGCTTATCTTGCCTTATGTGCCGAACCTCAGAATCTGGAACAGGCAATGCAAAGTCCAGATGCTACTAAGTGGCAACAAGCCTTGCAGGAGGAGTACCAATCACTGATCAAGGCAAAAATATGGCAACTGGTAGATTTACCAAATGGGATAAAGCCAATAGGATGTAGATGGATCTACAAGATCAAGATAGCCTCATATGGTACCGTTGGTAAGTACAAGGCTAGATTGGTGGCTAAAGGCTATTCTCAGATCCAAGGACTAGACTTAAAGGAAACATTTGCTCCGGTTGCCAAGTTTAACTCCATTGGGACAGTTCTAGCCCTGGCAGCTGTACACAGTCTAGATCTACACCAAATGGACATCAAAACAGCCTTTCTAAACGGGATTTGCAAGAAACTATATATATGGAGCAATCAGAAGGCTTTACCAATCCAAAAGTACCCAATAGGGTGTGCAAACTTAGAAAATTGTGGTATGGGCTTAAGCAGGCACCCAGAGCATGGTATAACAAGATTGACACATATCTAGTGGAAATTGGGCTCTCTTGTAGCATTGAAGATCACAGTATATATGTGAAACAACTCAAAAAGGGTGTGATCATCCTAGTTTGTTATGTGAACAACCTAATTATAGCTTCAAGTGACTAAAAGGCACTTATAGAGATAAAATCAGATCTCTTCAGCAAGTTTGAGATGAAAGATCTTGGAAAGGTTAGCTATTTTCTTGGAATTGAGGTCAAATTTGAGATACCTACACAGAGTATTGTGCTGAATCAGTCTAAGTACATCAGGGACACTCTTAGACGCTTTAAAATGGAAAATTACAAGCCTGCCGCAACCCCTATGGACAATAACCTGAAATTAAGCAAATCTCAGCCAGTTATAGATGAAAACAGCTTAAATATGGATCAAAACTTTCCCTATCAATCAACAATTGGTAGCCTAATGTACTTGATGGTGTCTACACATCCAGATATTGCAGTGGCAGTTGGAACAGTCAGTCAATTCATGCAGAATTATGGATCAGATCAAATTGAAGCAGTTGAGCGGACTTTCAGATATCTACAAGGTACCATAAATATGGTACTCAAATACTTTGGAGCAGCTAATAGGCAAATATTTGATGGTTATAGTGATCTAGATTGAGGTAGGGATCTGATTGACAGACATTCTACCACAGGCTGTGTATTTTATTTATGCTGGTGCAGCTATTCCTTGGAATTGCAAGAAACAACCAACTCTGGCCCTATCTACAACTGAAGCCAAATAAATAGCTGCATGTCAAGCAACTAAGGAGGCTGTATGGCTACAAAAATTATTCAAAGACTTAGGTTTTAATTCAGATGAACCAACATGTATTTAAAAGGATAATCAAAGTTGTATCTCATTAGCTAGAAATCCTATTAATCATGCCAGAACTAAGCACATTGATATACAGCATCACTTTGTGAGGGAAGCTGTAGAAAATAACTTGGTAGATTTAGTGTACTGCCCAACTAACAAAATGGTGGCAGATATATTGACAATACCACTGGCTAGGCAAGAATTTGAGAATCTCAGAGAGGAATTAGGATCAAGAAATTATTTAGTTCAGGGGAAGTGTTGAAATATTGGACTATTTGGTATTATTCTGCAGCTAAAAATTTACTTATCATTTATGGACTAGTCTTGGTCACTGTGAGACTAATCTACAGCACTAACTTTGCTACTTTCCTCAGTTCTGCGATCTTATGATTATTCCCCTATAGTCAGGATCAAATTAGCACTTATACTAACTATTATGTACTAACCCTGAAACTGTTATTGAATGCTCCTGAATATTGAGAAACCCTCCCTACTTAGTGTTACAGCTGTATTACTTCTACAAAGGTATAAATACTGAGCTTCTTTATTAAAAACAAAAGTTTACTATTATCACTATTTCTTGATAAGATCCTTATATCCAAATCACATCTTAAATTGCAACAGTTATTGCACCTAGTAAACACTCCATGTACTAAATACTTTACAAGTGTTGGATGTATCCCTTCCTGGAACTTATACAACACCATGCTACCTATCTATGATGAATTCTATGCCATAACCACCATCATCAGGAGCCCCACCACTGGATGGAAAGAATGTGCAAAGCTTCATATCCTAATGGGGAAATCTCTGCCAGATGTGCTGCCACTCTGATCAATAATGCCTGAAGACTTCCACTATTACTGCACCAATGATATTACCATCAAGCTTTTGAGACAAGGTGACATTCTCAATCACTAGATATCAATGAAGGCCTACCTACAAGCCAAGTAGGGAAGACCCCATGTAAACTATGGAGTTACACACCTGAGACACTGTAAAAGGACTAGACTCTCTAAGCTACCAATTGATGAGCTCATTCAGATGCATGAAGAGATGGCCAAGCCACCCCTTGAGTGCCAGGCTGTAGCTGGATTTACCATGACTCTTTACCTTGCTGATGGACTTCCCTAGGACTTGGCAAAGAAAGTTGACTTACATGCAGCTAGGGATAACAAGTTGGGTATTCCATACTTAGAAGAGATGAAACATGTTCTCCTTGAGGCTAAACAGACTTCCATCTTTATGAGACTCTTGAAACCTAATCTGCCAGACCAGTTTACCAAAAAGCCATTTGAGGTCAAAACTCATGACAAGTGCTGTTAGTGTTCATATCTGTCCCTGAATGCTGTCTTCAGGATTTCTTCTAGCTTCAACCCACCTGTATCCTGCCTGAGATCAATCTAGCTGAATATGGCAGCTCCATTGAGCCGGTCCAAAGCTCCATGATCCAAGGTATGGGTTACTTATTTCTCATGGTAACTGAGGTAAGGGCTCTGTAGTCAATTCACCTTCCAAGTCCTCCATCCTTCATCTCTGCACATGGCTCTGGTGTTCCCCAGGGTGACTAGCTGGGCCTGATGTATTCATGCTCCAATAGTTAGTAAATTTGTCTCTTCATTTCCTCCAATTCCAATGAACTCATTCTGTTAGGTGTCTTGCTCACTGGGGAGCTAACTCCCATGTCAATGGCATAATTCACATCTCCAACTGGTGGTAGGCTTTTTAATTCCTCAGGAAGCACATCAGAATATTCCTTCAGAGTAGTATGGACTTTCTGGGGAACTGGAGTACAGGTATCATCTACTAATAGTGCCATGAGAAACATCTGGGTACCATCTCTAAGTGCTCTACTGGGCTGTGACTTGCTAAGTCCACTTGTGTCAAACACACTGAAATCAACCAAGTTGCAATCCAGACTGGCAGGTAGTAGCTCATAGGTCTGGTTACCTTTTTGGATCTGAATGGTAAGTGTCCTCCAGCTGATTGATTGATTACAGTGGTAAAGCAATGTTTTTCCAATAGCCGGGTCAAATTTTCAGTTTCCAGATATGTAAGCTGGTAGGTTTTCTTCATTGGCATTCATTTTCATACTTGCTGTTTGAGTTATACCACTTTAGCAAGGTTGAGATGAAAGATCTTAGAAAATTGAGCTGCATTCTGGAAATTGAAGCCAAGTTTAGCATACCTACTGTGATACTTGTACACAATCAGTCCAGGTACATCAGGAGTATTCTTAGATGGTTCAATGAAAAATTACTAGCTCACAGCAACCCCCATGGGCATTAACCTGAAATAGACCAGAACTCATTCAATTATAGGTGAAAATAGCCCCAAAATGGACTAAACATTTCCCTATCAATCAATGGTTAGTAGCTTGATGTACATGATGGTGTCTACTCATCTAGATGTTGCAGTGACAGTTGGAGTTGTCAGTCAGTTCATGCAGAGTTATGAATTTGACCAAATTGCAGCAGTTAAGCAAGTCATCTGACATCTGCAAGGTACAATTAATACATTTCTGGATTACTCTGGAGCAACTAATAGGCAAAGATTGAATGGCTTAAGTGAATTGGATTGGGTGGGGATCTTATTGACAGATGCTCTACCAGTGGGTTTGTACTTCTATATACTGGTCAGTTAGTACTTGGAATTGTAAGAATCAACCAACTGTAGCCCTAACTATGATTGAAGCCAAATGTAAGGCTGCTTGTTAAGCAACTAAGGAGGTTATATGGTTACAAAAAATACTCTAAAACCTTGATTTTGTTCAAATGAACCAACATCTAATCACAAGGATAGTCAAAGTTGTATTTCATTAACTAGATATCCTAATGATTATGTAAGAACTAGGCACAAAGACATTCAACACCACTTTGTAGTGGAAGCTGTGTAAGATAGCATAGTAGAGGTAGTTTACTACCTATCTGACAAATGTTGACATGAATACTGACAAAATCACTTGCTAGGCCGCAATCTGAGAGATTCAGAGAGAAACTAGGATTAACAAATTTTATAGTCAAAGGTGAGTGTAGCAATAATGAGCTATTTGGTATAATTCAGTAGTAAAAAATTTACTCAACAATGCTGAAAGAGTCTTGGTTGCTGTAGGACTAATTTGCAGCCCTTACTTTGCCACTTTCTTCAGATCTGCAATCCAACAATTGTTCCCCTATAGTCAAGATCAAATTAGAACTTATAACGAGCATCATATACTAATACAAAAGCTGTTATTTACTATATAAGCCCTGTCAAGAGTACCTTTAGTGTAAAGGTCAACTAGTGCTATAGTGTACTCAATGAAAATCTGGAACTTGGCACTTTCAAATTGAAGAATTTTACATCTGAAAGAATTGACCCTGAAAGTAAGTTCTCTGATACAGCTTTCTATTTGGGAGATGCAGCTTTATAGTGGTACCACAACAGGATCAGGTCACTAATAATACTGAACCATCAAGTTATTGGTATCTCAAGAAAAGAAATTTGGGAGAACCCTCTCAACTTTAGTAGGGGAGAATGTTATTATCTGCAGCTTAGCAATAATGCTTGAGAAACAATTCTTTCAGTGGATGTCTTCCTGTATGATTATACTGAGTATTAATAAGTAACTTAACTATTTTACCTACTCTGCTGTTTTCTCAAGTGTATGACTTTCCTCTGTATTTACCATCCAATATGCTGAATCACCTTAGATATCAAAATATATGCTCCACTTGGGGAGGAGAGCTGGCAAGGCTGAAGGTTTATCTGGACATATGTACTCATGGAGACACCTATACCTTAGGCATTAAAAAGCTATTTAGTCCCAATTCATGATTTATCAGTTGAGTGATACAAGGTTGGGTTGGATGCAACAAGCAACTACTTCTTATCAGAACAAGTGTACCAAGGTATGTTTGGCTCTTCCTGTTGAAATATTGGACTATTTGGTATCATTCAGCAGCTAAAAATTCACTTAACAATTCTAGACTAGTCTTAGTCACTGTAGGACTCATTTACTGCCTTAACTTTGCCACTTTCTCCAAATATATGATCTTGAGATTATTCCCCTATAGTCAGGATCAGATTAGCACTATTACCAAACATTATGTACTAACCCTGAAACTGTTACAGAATGCTCCTGAATATTGAGAAACCCTCCCTACTTAGTGTTACAGCTGTATTACTTCTACAAAGGTATAAATACTGAGCTTCTTTATGAATAAACAACAGTTCAACTATTATCACTAATTCTTGATAAGTTCCTTATATCCAAATCACTTTTTAGAATTGCAACACTTCCTAGTTGCAATAATGCTTTCTTTTATACTTGCTTCTTTTTCCAAATTATACTAATAATTTATGATAAAGGCAGCTTTGCGAAATCTTACCACCAATCCACTTAAAACCATACCATAAATAGTATGGTCTTTCTTAGTATATGTAAATCTATTTGTTGCAGCCAGTAGCATTTCTCCATATAGTTAACATTCACCACTTTGATAAGCATTGCATCATTCAGGTTTATTTTGCACAACAACAAAATAGTTTGCATTAGTAAAATCAGTAACTAATCCAGAATAAACACCAAAATTTGCCTCTGAACTAATTAATTTATGCTTCCAAGATAATTCCAAATGTGGTCAAGGACAAAAGTGTAAAATTTTGCTTTCAAATCCTGAGTTTGTTAATAAAAGTAGGGATGATTCTACAGTGGGATATATGAGGGGCACATGGGGAGGGAAAAGAAAAATGCCACATGGTAACCTGATACAGTAGCACTATACAGAACCACCTGGAATGTGCTGTACTGCTGTTATATTGCCAAAAAAGATCTACATGGGGCCCTTCAGAACATTGCTCAGTTTTTTGCCATATAAGGCAATTGGATGTATTGGCCAGTTAGGTACGCTTATGTAAGTGAGCACTACAGTAAGATCATCAGATTGGATCCAACTGCAGTACCAAATTATTTTTCATTGTGCTTATGCCTTTATGCCTTAGTTTTTCACTAGGTCCTATATGTCCTGGTCTTGGGCTAACACTGCAATATCTGGCACCTTGCTTGCCAGTCTTTGCAATAAATCCTGCTATTTTTATGAGAATTTTCTTGGGCACTATACCTGAAGATGTGCTACAACTCTCTGGGGTGCCTACTAATGATCCAAGTTTTTACTGCAGTATTGTGATAATTCTCTGATTTCTTAATATTGTTGACTTCCCTGTGCATGGGATCACCACTCTGTCTACAATGGTGGACATGGAGCATGTGATAGACCAATTGCATGTCTGTGCAAACTCATTTACCTTATGGGAGTGTAGCTCATTTTTTGTAGCCTGACAGGCTTCCATATACTCTGCCTTTGTGGTGGAAAGTGCAATAGTAGATACTTTCTCAAGTTCCATTTAGTCTCTCCTTTACAGTAAGCAAATGTGTATCCTGTGGTGTTTCTTCTGTTTTGTAGCTTTCATACCCCATCAGCATCAGAGTATCCCACCAATGCATGCTATTGGTCTGTATAGTTACACTGTAAGCAGATATCAACAGCTCTGTTCAAAAATCTAAAAATGCCCTATACTGCTGCAATATGGTAAGATCCATTGATATCATTATTCTGGCTACAATTCACACTGACTATGAGATATCTGGACTTGTTCTACAGATTATGTACATCATCATCTAGTAATGGAGCCATGGGCTTTTGTATGGCACCAAGCTCTAACAATTTGCTTGAGTTTTGGTAAACTTAAGGTTTGGGTCCATTGCAGTAGGTTTTGGCTTACAGACTTCCAATTGGTACCTCTTTAGGATATATGACTATATTATTGTAAAATTTGGAATTCCACCTAAATATTCATCTAACTTTGTCACTTAGATCATTAGCTTCAAATCCTAGAGAATACTGGCCAAATTCCTTGTTGAGATTTACTTATAATGTATTCACCAAAATACCAGGTACCCAGAACATGAAAATTCTTAAAGCTGTTCAAACAGCCCCAAACTTTGCATACATGCTCTTGGGGCCTCTCTTAACCTACTCTATTTGTAAGTAATGCCAAGACCATGTAAAAGTATAAATACAACTTCTGTATTAGACTTGTTCCGTTGGATAGTGCCACATTGAGCCATGAGTGCCAAATGATGCCATAGTGTGCCAGAGAGGTAAAGTGAGCCTATACTTGGCCACAGAGTGTGAAACATAGCTCTGCATCTTCATGCATATCAGCCCCTGTGTTTCACCCATTGTGTTGGAGAAAACCAATTTTTTGACCTTTTTTTTTTGGTTCAATGTTGTGCAGGATGTGTTAGAGCACAAGCAGATTGAAGATATGCATCTGGTACTCAATACCCATGGCACTCTGAATCTAGCTCCTGTAGCTTGTATCATGTCACAAAAATGAATGGCACTATCTTGGTCCACTGGTACTATCTGGCACTATATTTAAATATTAGCCCTAAAGTAAGATCTATACAAAACACTTATAGTGCCAGATAGTACCAGTGTACCAAGATAGTGCCATTCATTTTTGTGACATGATACAAGCTACAGGAGCTAGATTCAGAGTGCCATGGGTATTGAGTACCAGATGCAAATCTTCAGTTCTCCTGTGCTCTTACACATCCTGAGCTACATTGATCCACAAAAAAAGGTCAAAAAATGGATTTTCTCCTGCTCAATGGGTGAAACACAGGGGCTGCTTTACATGTAGATGTAGAGCTATGTTTCACACTCTGTGGCCAAGTATAGGCTCACTTTACCTCTCTGGCACACTATGGCATCATTTGGCACTCATGGCTCAATGTGGCACTATCCAACGGAACAAGTCTATTCAGTAAATCATAGAGTGAAAACCACTTAATCTACTTGTTCTACCAATCACTTCCAATATCCCCAAGACTCTTACAACAGTTTATGAGCCCCAAGCTGTCACTCTCTGCAATGTCTACTACTGCTAATACTGGAATTCTTCCCTCTGCTGAAAAGCTGGATGGATCTAACTACCAAGTGTAGGTGGTGAAGATGAAAATTCTGCTACAAGAAAGAGGCCTTTGCAATACTTTCATAGGAGAAGAATGCCCTCCTAAAAACATGGTACAGGAAGCCTTGAATTACCAGAAGAAAGAACAAAGTGCCTTTACTACATTTGCCTTAATTTTAAGAACAAATTGCTAATTCAATCCCAAGAGCAAAAACGGCAAAGAATGCATGGAAGGCATTAGAAGACACCTACCAGTCATGCTCAGCTGCTAAGAAAATGTATCTGAGATAAAAACTCATTACTACAAAGATGCTGCCAGGAGAAGAAATGAAAAATCTAATTAACAGAATTACCCTGCTGGTAGATGAAACAGAATCTGTGGGTGTACCAACTACTGATGAGGATGTGATAGCTACAATCCTGTATAAAATAACTTGGACTAGCCACTATGACCATTTAGCTGGGTAGGAGTGTTGTAAAAGTTTGGAATTCCACCTGAATATTCATCTAACTTGGCCACTTAGATCATTACTTTCAAATCCTAGAGAATACTGACTAAATTCCTTGCCGGGATTTACTTAGAATATTTTCACCAAAATACCAGGTACCTTGAACAGGAAAATTCTCAAAGCTGTCCAAACAGCCCCAAACTTTGCACACATGTTCTTGAGACCTTCTGTAATCTATTCTACATGCTTGATATGCCAGGACCCTGTAAAAGTATAGATACTACTTTTACATTCAGTAAATCATTAGGTGAAAACCACATAATCTACTAGTCCACCCAATCACTTCCAATACCTCCAAGAATCTTACAACAGAAATTAGCTGATCTTTGATCTTTTTACACAAATAATCACAATTGATATCCCCAAATCTTCTGTGCCAAAGCATTGGCGTTTCTTTATTTAAGGTACTTATATTGGCTTCCAAGTATGATGGAAAATAAGTCAAATTGTATAGAATCTGATCTCTGATACCCAAAGCAATATAGGCACCATTTTGATCAGTGATCTTGCATCCAGAACTATCAAAGCCAAAACTCAGTTCTTCTGCAGTGGCATGGCTTACAGATAGTAGGTTCTTGGCTATTTCTGGTACATAGAGTACTTTTTTAAAGGTCAGTGTAAGGCTTCTTACACTGCTTCTAAAGTTTACTTGGATAGTTCTTTCTCCCACTGCATCAAGTGTTCTATTACCACCCATGAAATCCTTCTGTATTGGATTTTCTTGGTATTGGGTAAAAGTTCTTTTTGGTGTGTAAAGTGTTGAGATGCTCCAGAGTCAATATACTCTGTCTGAAAATCCTTGTTTGTGGTCATATTTGGTACAGATATGAATAGTCTATCTTCAGTTGTTGCAGCATTTCCATATTCAGGCTTTTTCTGCTAACTATCTTTCTTTCTAAGACACCGGTCCAATGTGTGTTCTTTCCTTTTGCAGTAGTTGCAATGCAGGTTGCTATTGCCTTTTTTTGGTCTTGGGTACCTCCTTGGTTAGTTATCATTACTTATTAAAGCATTTTTTTCTTTCTTCTTACTGGTGCTGGATTTTCTTAATTCTTCATCCAGGAGCCTTCTATATGTTGTAAGAGTCTTGGAGTTATTAGAAGCAATTGGGAGGGCAAGTAGATTATGTGTTTCTCACTTAATGACTTATTGAATATAAAAGTAGTATTTATACTTTTACATATTCTTGGCATTACAAACACATAGAATAGGCTAAGAAAGGTCTCAAGAGCATGTGTGCAAAGTTTGGGGCTGTTTGGACAACTCTGAGGATTTTCATGTTCTGGGTACCGGGTATTTTGGTGAAAATTTATAAGTAAATCCCAATAAGAAATCTGGTCAGTATTCTCTAGGATTTGCTGGTCATGATCTAAGTGACTAATTTAGGTAAATATTTTTTGGTGAAATTACAAATTCTTTACAACACCATATATGTAATTTAAGGTCAAATTGTCAGTTCTGGACTTTAAGGCTGATAAAGGCCCTAAAACTTGTCTGTCTGGGTATTATGGATGGTTACTATCACATCCTCACTAGTAGCTGGTATGTCCACAGGTTCTGTTTATCTACCAGCAGGGTAATTCTGTTAATTAGATTTCTCATTTCTTCTCCTACAAGCATCTTTGTAGTAAGGAATTTTTGTCTCAGATACATTTTTTTAGCAGCTGAATATGGCTGGTATATGTCTTCTAATGCCTTCCAGGCATTCTTTGTTGTTTTTGCTCATGAGCATTGAATTAGCAATTTGTCTTTAACATTGAGGCAAATGCAATTAAAGGCACTTTGTTCTTTCTTCTGATACTTAAAGGCCTCCTCTCCCACACTCTTAAGTGGGCACTCTTCTCCCATGATAGTATTGCAATGGCCTCTTTCTTGTAGCAGCATCTGCATCTTCATCTTCCACACATGGTAGTTAGATCCATCCAACTTTTTGGCAGAAGGAAAAATTCCAGTAATAGCAGTAGTGGACATTGCAGAGAGTGACAGCTTGGGGCTCATAAACTGTTGTAAGAGTCTTGGAGATATTGGAAGTGATTGGGAGAACATGTAGATGATGTGATTTTTGTTGCAATATTCTGAGGAGTATTGGAAGTGATGTGGAGAACTAGAGGATTTACATGCTATTCACTTGTAGATTTATTGATCAAATGTGTGGTATTTATACTTTCAATAGAGTAGAGAAATCAAACTTGTAGAGTTTGTTAAGGAAGGTCCCAAATATTTGTTTGCAAAGTTTGGGGTCTTTTGGACAACTTTGAGAAAAATAATAATATGGGTACCTGACAATTTGGTGAAAATATTTCAAGTAAATCCCAACAAGAAATCTGGTCAGGACAGAATGCTAATCACAGTATAAGATCTATGTGACTAAATTAGCATGAATATTTAGGTGACAACTCAGTAATTACAACACTCCCACTCAACAAAATATTCATAAGTAATAAATACATATTGAGAGTTTGCAATCTGTAATAAGCATATAAGACATAACTGTGTTGCATACTAGACTAATATATTATCCAACAGTATATGCATTTGTGTTCAACTTAATTGAACAAGTAACTTGGAACTCAATGTGCATATCTACTTGATAGTATGCCTAAAAAATTGGAATGATCTGATCACTATACTAATCAACAACATTGCTCAGTTGTATGGACTTGAATAATAGGTAGAGTCTAACTGACAGATTGTAATAATAATATATAGCCTCTGGGCTATCTAAAGCTTCTTTTTTGAGCAAAATTGACCCCATTTGGTGAAGTTAAGGTTTTGTCATTTACAGCGGATCTCAAGTTTCCTTATTTCTGGTGTAGTGGGGTGACAGTGACACCCACTGACAGATGTGCTCATTCCCATATTTTCTACTTCCCTATATCTCTACTACACTTATTTTAGTTTTATCCCATTTGTCTTACCCAATCAGTACTCTCCCATGAGCCGGTTGACTATCACACCTGCTTACCTTATTTCATAAGTTGCCCCTCACTTTATGTAAGATTACTAGCTATAAGTGCTTCTATATTAGGCAAGTCTCCGCGCCAGTACCTGTGACACATGATCAACCCGTGTCACCATCCCTACCTTTTCCACTCCATATATGGTATCCCTATGTTACACAGGTTTCAAAATACTGATTCCTGATTGGTTGCATGTGCTGTGCCTCTTAGAACCTTCCAGCACCTACTTAGAACATTCTCAGGTCATTCTTATGTCATTAAGATTTCTATTGATATCCGGAACCTTCTGGAACACCATGATTAGTAATCACTTAGCCAGTAGGAAAAGTATATAATGGAGGCTATCCCTCACCAATAAATCATCATCCCTTTTATCAATATACCAACCTGTTGATTAGTGTGATCACTGCTACCTGCTGCTACCTGAACTTCCAACCCCAGACCACAGGACACTCCCAGGAAACCACGCTGACAGCCAACTGACCTTTGAGGCACTACTTGTGAGGAATACTCAGAGTAGGTATCTTTTATTATATTTGATTCTTTCACAAGTTTGTTCTTGTACAGGCAAAGATACTTTTCTTTCTTTGTAACTATTGACCACAGCTGCATTCTTATTAAGTCCCTGCTGGTGGAGTTTACAGTTGTTTTGGCTTTGGAAGCTTTAGTACATTGTCATCTCAAAGAACGCTGAACCCAGCGCATACTTTTGTTAAGATGCCAACTAAGTTGGGGATTGTGGCTCAATAGTTTTCCCTTGACAAGCTTGTGGCTTTATTCCCCTTCACATTAGATTAGAGATAGAACCCAAGTATTCCTAGCAAGCCTTTGCCAGAGGTTATTGTACCCAGTGAACACCCTGCACACAAAACACTTGAGAAGTGTTGGATGTATCTCTCCCTTGGACTTATACACCACCACACTGGCCAACAGTCTAATACATTTAGACAACTTTGCTGTGTGTCCATATTAGGCTCAGGGACAGTTACTTCCATCATGTAGATGCTATATGAGTTAAAAATAGTGACCTACTTTGGGTCAAGTTAAGGTTTTGTCATTTAAGCCTGATCTGGATTATCCTTGTTTCCTGGCACTGTGGCACATATGATATGGCCAAAAAAGAAGATTTTTGCTCAGCTCTGAGCTAGGATGGCCTGCTCCCACTTGAACCACATCTGTTTAGTGATTCAGATCCACAAAAGGATCTAGAATGGTCATCTTTGTCTTCTTTAAGAAGCAATAACTTTCTTAGGACTGATTACTTCATTTGCAATAAGTTCAAAGTCCATTTGCTTCTTGATTTACCCAGTTTGGTATTGGACAACACCACAGGTTGTTTGGTAGCTATTCTTAGAGTGCTTCTACTGATTTGTATTGATACAGCTGCTTTTGTCTTATCAGAATATACATGCAGAATAGAGATTGGCACTTTTCCGGAGGTGGGATTCTTGTTAACAAGGGCTTTGATTATCCTTATTCTCCTGATAGTTATTTGCAACCTTGAGGTCAGTTTGAAAGGCTAACCGGTCTTCTCAGTGACTGCAGAATCCATAAAAACTATCTTGATTGATCCTTGCACCATTTTCTTTCAGCTTTATAGACAGCAGACATCAAGACTTCTGCATTAAATAATCTGTTCTAATATATACTACAATATCTGACAGATCCTGTTGAAGTTTCAAGGCTCTTCTGGGATTTCTGGCTTGAAAATGTGGTACAAGAGGCTCCATAGAGCATATCTGCATTGCCAGATAGTCCAAATATGGCCTACATAAGTCTTGGCTCAATTTGGGAAATACCCTTGTTTGCTGTAGTAGTATTTTCCATTTTTTCTTCTTTTCTTTTTCTGCTGATGACCCAGGAATTAATCCTTTTGTGGGTGGTTCTGGACTTCCTTGCAGGTGGGACCACAGTGTTTTTGAGCACAAGAGTCTCCCTGACATCATTGTTCCAGAATATCTGTCTATTTGAGAGTGAAGTAATCAAAACTGGCATTCACTTAGAGCAGTCACAACGATTGACAGAGTTGACCAAATTTATTCAAATAAACTGCATTTGATAGCTAACTTCTTCACAACTTTGATATTAGACTCTAATATATCAGTATCCTGAATTGTGGAGCTTGGTGGTGATTTGATCAATCAAAATTCTTCAGATCTGATCCAGAGATGTTAAATATCACCAAGTGTTTTCCCCCACTGTAATAAACGAGATATATATAACAAGTATTAAGTAGTATGTTATCTTCTGAGTGGCTCTCAGCTGTGTACTGACCAACTGTTGTTTGGTTGTATACTCCAATCAGGCTTGCAATTATATGCTTCACTTCTTTGGCTGGTGGTAGAATCTTCTTGAGTTGATTTTGCTAAATTTTATAATACATTAGACTTGTTCCGTTGGATAGTGCCACATAGTGCCAGCCGGTTTATGGTGCTGGATTGATCTGACACTCTACGGCACTATCTGGCCCTATAATTTCTACCATGATGCCTGTGGTATGATACAGCTACTGGTAATTTTACTCAATTTTACTTATGTTGCTCAGAATAGTGCTTTCCTTGCTTTATTTACTCTTCATAATGCTCCAGACACATTTCTCTCAGTGGATGTCTTCTTGTATGAACATACTGTGCATTAATAAGTATCTTAACTATTTTACCTATACTGCTGTTTTCTCCTATATATGACTTTCCTCAGTATTTACCTGCCAATATGCTGAATCTCTTCAGATATCCAAATGTGTGCTCTACCCTTACTCTGAAATGATTAAATATCTCATTGTAGAGCTTCTGCTTCCTGCTAAGCACACCATTCCTTGGCTTCCTATAAGCTGTAATACATCCTAATCTCTGACAATCCTCTCCTATATAGGCTAAGTCTGCCATACATTTCTCCCCTCTACTGAATTTAGGATAATTCTCTACCCAGAGTGCTTTGTCATGCCTACTTCCAGCAAATGGCCCACTAAACCAGATGATGTTACCCTCAATGTCAGACAGTGCTTGAAACTTCACACAGTGTGCCTTGTACTTGCCAGAATAAAAATGCCTCTGCCCACTAGAAGGTCTGTTAATCCTCACTGGGAAGGTATCCAAAATACTCCTGATATGGAACCTGTTGCTGAACACTCTGGGATATGGAAGTCTATTGGAGCTTCTGAACCTAGTATTCCAAGCTTGCTCTAAGTCATTCATACCCTCTGCAAGGTGGTTCTCCATTGCTGTCAGCTGGGCATGAAAGCTTCTAGGACTTTTGTTGCCATGGATGGTGGGATGAAACCTTGTAGGGCAACAGTTCTTGTAATAGCAGAGAAGCTTAACAAGGGATCTCCTTGAGTAGATTGGGGTTGATGGTCCACAGTACTTGGAATAGATCTCCCCTAGTGTGTCAAAAGGAAATCCAGTGGTAGTGATGGGATTGATCAGAAAAGACCATTCAGATGAGTAAGTCATATTAAAATTGATGGATGATTGTATGGAGGTGGTTTAAATCAATTTGGCGCAATCTGCGTTATTTATCTGATTTTTAATGCATTATGGTTAAATCTCCATCAATTGCCATGTATCCCATCATTATGTAGCAAAAATCATCCACAAACAATGCCTTAGTACTTTTATTGATGCATTAATCGTAGGTCTATAATCAAATAGGAAATCTGCAATTGATGTGATTTAATCCGTGTCAACGCAATCCAAGATGCATCATGCATAATATATGGAAAATTCAACAATCACATTAGTTTTCATATATATTTCATATAAGACCAGGTTGATGCCAATATACTGCTGTATAAGTATCCAAATCCGTTGCTATGGTCCCCATACCAAGCCTCAACTCATCTTTAGTACAACCCAGACAAAACCCATCCCCCAGCTCACAAGCGCAGTCCGGACCGGAAAAGTCAATGTTGGATCCGTTTGAGTTCTTGCCAAATGATTTTAGTATGGCCCAAGTGTCTATGATGAGCCTTCATACAGATATTTGGGCACTACTGATTAATCTAGCAGAACTAGATACCTCAGAGAGTCAACAAAGATGGAAGAATTGGAGTAGAAAGCTGTGGCATGAGTTCTACATCAAGATGCCAGCCGATGTATGTAAAAAGATATATAACAAGACAAGTATTGAAATCAAGAATGAGCTGAGAGTGAGGGGATTTGACAAAGAAGCCGCGTGGGAACAATTTTGCACGCAATTGGCACAGTATGGGCTGGACACGTCTGTTTGTGCCTCAACTTTGGGAACCAAAGAGATTTTGAATGAGTTTTTGCCTCAAATGACTAATATACTACGTGATATATTAGTAGAGCTAAGTGGCTTCTGAGAGCAATATACACAGGACTCATCCAGGCAACAGCTCCAAAGTATCAGACAGAGGGTAAGTGAATACCTTGAGGAATCAGATGGTGAGCTTCAGGAGGAAGAATACAGACCGCAAGCAGCATCATCCAGATTGCGCCAGCACGCCTTGCTGGATTCCCTACCATCTCTTGCAACCACAGCGTGCCGGTGCACGTCAGTCCAGACCATGCCAACACCCTTTACCAGAACACCCCGCATCAAGTCAACGTGCATGCTTCAGAGCAAAACTACAAGAACTTGCCAAACTGCTCATTTAGACACGAGTCCATTGGAGCAGACCAAGTTGCGTCAACATGCAGCATCACATTGAACTCAGCCAAGGGCCATCTCAATGCGTCAATGCACGCCTGTGCATGCTGTTTTGCCTGACCATCAGCAAGTTACTTCTGGTGAACTGACTGATGATGACCAACATGAAGTGCCTCAACCACTGGAGCCCTTGGCAAGTAAAGGAACAAGTCAGCGCATGGCACTACAGGCCGGTGCAGTTGGTTCAGTTGGAGCAATTCAGCACGGCCAAGCTGCTGCATTGCACTCATCAACTAGGAGGCAACATACTGAGTACAAATACACAAGTAGCCTAGATGATAGTCAGCCAGGAAGTAGTATAGGTGTGCAAAGTGAGTCACTGCCAAATGCTTCAGTAGCAATCCCTGTGAGAAAAAAACCCAGGAGAAGATGATGCGATCGCTTTGAATTGCTCACATTTGTAATGATCCCAACAACCCTTTTTTTTTGCAATCCAAATCAAGCCATTGCAAATCAGTGATCATCAAATTTTTGATATAAGTAATATCAAGGTTGTCTCACATTTGAGACAGAACCCCTATAAATAAACACCCTGCATATATATACATCATCTGTAATACCAGTGCAGCTATTGGATCTGTTTTGCACCTACACAATTGCTTGCATGCTAGCTATGACACCTTGTCCTATCACTAGGATCAGGGATTTACTTGCTCAATTGGCAAAATGGGATATTTGATGGCAAATCAGGTAGCTTTTTCAGTAGTCAATGAGCCAATTGGGGGCTGCCAGCTTCAAGATACTTTTGGACCAATTAACCACTGAGATACTGTCCAATTGGAGTGAGGGTAACCAAAATGGTAAGTATCAGTGTAGTTTATAGTGTGATACACATTTATTTCCATTTACATTAAAGAAACATATCCAAACACCGGATTTTACCTGCCATAATAGCGGTATCCAATCGCGCATGTGATGCAAACATTACAAGTTGGCGCAATCATCCGTGCCAACCTCATCATGTCAGATTGTGCCATAGTGTGCAAGATTGTCCCGCATAGTGTGAAATTGTCCAAGAACAATCCTGCCTTCTGGTAGCTATAATATTGCGCCCTATTGTTCTTTACAACCGCGGATTGCGCCACGCGCCCTGGCACGGTACAATGGAACAAGTCTATTCTCCCACTGTTTTGAGACTTAAACAGAGTAATAGCATGTCTAACAGCTCCATATTTAGTTCCTGGTACATTGGCTTTAGTATCAAAATACTTGATACAATTAAAGCATTCTTCCAATGGATTGTGTAGTACATATCTGTACTCCAGGTGGATATATATGTATTATATGTCATTGGGATCCTTGCAACTCAGAGAGCTTATTTCTGAGATCTTTTTCCATCAATACATAGTCTGGAATGGCAGTTAACAGCTCCAGTATTTGCATTCTCAGCTGTATTTTGAGTGGCAACAGATTTTGGTAAAATCCTCCTCCGGTAATCATTCAATAATAATCTATATTTTTGCAATTCAGGATAGAATTGTTGTGTTGTATTATGATTAGTTTGGGGCTTGTTCTACAATGTAGAGGCTAATCATCAATATACAACAACTTCCAGTATGCTAATATTGAAATAGTTTATTGGGAGTTTGATATACCAATAGAAGATATAACTTTCACTAATTTCCTCAATCTTGGGCTCAAAATATACTGTAGGCAGTGTTTATCACTTCTACAGCAGTGTTCTGACCTTCTGTTGACTAATGGGCTTATTTACTTTTATAGTAACTTTTCCTTATTTGGAAGTCACTTTCCTTTCTGAGAAGATATTTCCTAATCTGGCAATTCTGAACTTCCCTTTAACCTAAAGGGGTGTGTTGTAGAAGTCTTTAAAGGGGTCTTTAGACCTAAAGGGGTGTCTAAAGGGGTGTCTTTAGAGTAAAGGGGCTTCTTGTAGTGGTCTCTAAAGTGGACTTTACACTAAAGGGGAGCCTAAAGGGGCTTCTTCGGAGTAAAGGGGTTTCTTAGAGGGGACTTTTCTGACAGAAAAGTGGTAGTTTCTTGTAGAACTTAGATTGGATTCTTGTGAGGTTTGCAGTCTCTTTACTGATGTAGTACCAGTCAAAGTCAGAATACTCAACAGTGCAAGTGATGCAGGGGAAGTCTTATAACCTTTAAACTTGTAATTGTAGTGTGGAGATTCTGGAAAGAGAGGCTCTCTCTTTATTTTTCAGCTGGGGAAGTCATATATATGAAAATTTTGAAGGATCAAAGTTTTTGGGCGATTGCACAAGCAATACACGTGATACAAAGCTAAAATTTGCAGTGGCGCAGATCGGACATAGGCGCAGCACCTGTGAAAATATCATGTGATTTGATTGGCTGGTTTGAAAGTTACATGTGATCAAAGTCACCATAGTAATCCTAGCAATAAGGCATAATAGACTTGTTCCATCGTACCGTGCCAGGGCATGTGGTGTGATCCGCGGTTGTAAAGAACAATTGGGCGCAATATTATAGCTACCAGAAGGAAGGATTGTTCTTGGATGATTTTGCACTATGCGGGACAATCTCACACACTATGGCACAATCTGACACAATGAGGTTGGAACGGATGATTGCGCCAACTCGTAATGTTAGCATCACGTGCGCAATTGGATACCGCCATTATGGCAGGTAAAATCCGGTATTTGGATATGTTTCTTTAATGTAAATGGAAATAAATGTGTATCACACTATAAACTATGCTAATACTTACCATTTTGGTTACCCTCACTCCAATTGGACGGTATCTCAGTGGTTAATTGGTCCAAAAGTATCCTGAAGCTGGTAGCCCCCAATTGGCTCATTGACTACTAAAAAAGCCACCTGATTTGCTATCAAATATCCCATTTTGCTCATTGAGCAAGTAAATCCCTGATCCTAGTGATTGGACAAGGTGTCATAGCCAGCACGCAAGCGATCGTGTAGGTGCAAAACAGATCCAACAGCTGCACTGGTATTACAGATGACGTATATATATGCAGGGTGTTTATTTACAGGGGTTCTGTCTCAAATGTGAGGCGACCTTGATATTACTTATATCAAAAATTTGATGATCACTGATTTGCAATTGCTTGATTTGGATTGCAAAAAAAAAGGGTTGTCAGGATCATTACAAATGTGAGCGATTCAAAGCAATCGCATCATCTTCTCCTGGGTTTTTTTCTCACAGGGATTACTACTGAAGCATTTGGTAGTGACTCACTTTGCAAACCTATACTACCCCCTGGCTGACTATCATCTTGGCTACTTGTGTATTTGTAGTCAGTATTTTGCCTCCTAGTTGATGAGTGCGATGCTACAGCTTGGCCGCGCTGAGTTGCTCCGACTGAACCAACTGAACCGGCCTGTAGTGCCACGCGCTGACGCGTTCTTTTACTTGCCAAGGGCTCCGGTGGTTGAGGCACTTCATGTTGGTCATCATCAGTCAGTTCACCAGAAGTAACTTGCTGATGGTCAGGCAAAATGGCACGCGCAGGCGCGCCTTGACACGTTGAGATGGCCCTTGGCAGAGTTCAATATGATGCTGCAAGTTGACGCGACTTGGTCAGCTCCAATGGACTTGTGTCTAAATGAGCAGTTTGGTGAGTTCTTGTAGTTTTGCTCTGAAGCGCACGTGTTGACCCAACGTGAGTTGACTCAATGCGGGGCGTTCTGGTAAAGGGTGTTGGCGTGGTCTGAACTGACGTGCACTGGCGCGCTGTGGTTGCAAGAGATGGTAGGGAATCCAGCAAGGCGTGCTGGTGCAATCTGGATGATGCTGCTTGCGGTCTGTATTCTTCCTCCTGAAGCTCACCATCTGATTCCTCAAGGTATTCACTTACCCTCTGTCTGATACTTTGGAGCTGTTGCCTGGATGAGTCCTGTGTATATTGCTCTCAGAAGCCACTTAGCACTACTAATATATCAAGTAGTACATTAGTCATTTGAGGCAAAAACTCATTCAAAATCTCTTTGGTTCCCAAAGTTGAGGCACAAACCGACGCGTCCAGCCTGTACCATGCAAATTGTGCGCAAAATTGCTCCTACGCGGCTTCTTCATCAAATCCCCTCACTCTCAGCTCATTCTTGATTTCAATACTTGTCTTGTTATATATCTTTTTACATACATTGGCTGGCATCTTGATGTAGAGCTCATGCCACAGCTTTCTACTCAAATTCTTCCATCTTTGTCGACTCTCTGAGGTATCTAGTTCTGCTAGATTAATCAGTAGTGCCCAAATATCTGTATGAAGGCTCATCATAGACACTTGGGCCATACTAAAATCATTTGGCGAGAACTCAAACGGATCCAACATTGACTTTTCTGGTCCGGACTGTGCTTGTGAGCTGGGGGATGGGTTTTGTCTGGGTTGTACTAAAGATGAGTTGAGGCTTGGTATGGGGACCATAGCAACGGATTTGGATACTTATACAGCAGTATATTGGCATCAACCTGGTCTTATATGAAATATATATGAAAACTAATGTGATTGTTGAATTTTCCATATATTATGCATGATGCATCTTGGATCACGTTGACACGGATCAGATCACATCAATTGCAGATTTCCTATTTGATTATAGACCTATGCTTAAAGCATCAATAAAAGTACCAAGGCATTGTTTGCGGATGATTTTTGCGACATAATGATGGGATACATGGCAATTGATGGAGATTTAACCATAATGTATTAAAAATCAGATAAATAAGGCAGATCGCGCCAAATTGATTCAAATCGCTTTAATACAATCATCCACCAATTTTAATATGACTTACTCATCTGAATGGTCTTTTCTCATCAATCCCATCACTACCACTGGATTTCCTTTTGACACACTAGAGGAGATCTATTCCAAGTACTGTGGACCATCAACCCCAATCTACTCAAGGAGATCCCTTGTCAAGCTTCTCTGCTATTACAAGAACTATTGCCCTACCAGGTTTCATCCCACCATCCATGGCAACAAAAGTCCTAGAAGCTTTCATTCCCAGCTGACAGCAATGGAGAACCACCTTGCAGAGGGTATGAATGACTTAGAGCAAGCTTGGAATACTAGGTTCAGAAGCTCCAATAGACTTCCATATCCCAGAGTGTTCAGCAACAGGTTCCATATCAGGAGTATTTTGGATACCTTCCCAGTGAGGATTAACAGACCTTCTAGAGGGCAGAGGCATTTTTATTCTGGCAAGTACAAGGCACACTGTGTGAAGTTTCAAGCACTGTCTGACATTGAGGGTAACATCATCTGGTTTAGTGGGCCATTTGCTGGAAGTAGGCATGACAAAGCACTCTGGGTAGAGAATCATCCTGAATTCAGTAGAGGGGAGAAATGTATGGCAGACTTAGCTTATATAGGAGAGGATTGTCAGAGATTAGGATGTATTACAGCTTATAGGAAGCCAAGGAATGGTGTACTTAGCAGGAAGCAGAAGCTCTGCAATGAGATATTTAATCATTTCAGAGTAAGGGTAGAGCACACATTTGGATATCTGAAGAGATTCAGCATATTGGCAGGTAAATACAGAGGAAAGTCATATATAGGAGAAAACAGCAGAATAGGTAAAATAGTTAAGATACTTATTAATGCACAGTATGTTCATACAAGAAGACATCCACTGAGAGAAATGTGTCTGGAGCATTATGAAGAGTAAATAAAGCAAGGAAAGCACTATTCTGAGCAACATAAGTAAAATTGAGTAAAATTACCAGTAGCTGTATCATACCACAGGCATCATGGTAGAAATTATAGGGCCAGATAGTGCCGTAGGGTGCCAGATCAATCCGGCACTATAAATAGGCTGGCATGATGTGGCACTATCCAACGGAACAAGTCTAGTATATATAATAGTTGGACTCTTTTGGTCATAACTCCTTAAGTACTGCTTCAAATGAGCTGTAATTTGAAACATGTGTTGGCTACTACGTGTTCTGTATGACATAATATTCTTGGGTGGATTGCTTGTCAGGGTCTGGAGCATTTGTTCATCAAAGTTGGAAATTCTCAATCTTTCACTTGTGTGTTACGATAGCAAAAAGCAAAATAAAGAAATGAGTGCAATATTGGTTTAGAGATATTGTAGTAGTGGAGTACTTTCCATTACCACAGAATCCTATCCAAAAACTCATGTAACAGTAAATTGGGGTCCTATGAATACATATTGCAGTATACTTCATTGTAGATCTGGACCCTCAATTGCTGGAATTACGCAATTTTCTTCAGTAGTGGTAGAGCACCAACATACTATATTTCTTGACATAGTTACATGCCAATTTGATTGCTTCTTCTTCACAACTAACTTGAGTAGTTACTGAAAGCATCTTTTGAAGGTAAGGCCTTCTTCTCCACAGCAATATCCTCATAAACATAGTCCTGTAGCAGCAGTAGTCCTTGTGGGTTATTACTGACTGTACTTGATGAGTGGGAGAGCTTGTAGGTCAAGTCAGTACCACTTGGTTCAGAATAGCTTCCGATAGAAGGTAGCAAGGTAATAAAGACTTCTGTTTATTTTGTCCAAATCTTGTTGTTCTTCCTGGTTCAATTGGGTAGATATATATATCACTTGGGGGGCTTAGACAATAGACAATGTGTTATAAAATAGGGGTGTGAACGCCTTCCTGTTATGGTAAGTGTTCTAACTAGATAAGGGCAGGGATAGGAGGGGGGACGCATGGGGGAATCATAGGGAGGATACTGGAGGACTTTGGGTAGGACTCTGGAGGGAACTCTTGGGAGAACTCTTGGGCGAAGAGTGGGTACTACATTGAGTACTCACAGTCCTCTTTTGCATTGGCAGAGCAATAGTATGGAAAGTCTTCCTCCTGACTAGCAGAGAAGGATTGAGAGAAAAGTAGACACCAAGAGGACAGCAAGCTTGGGGCTCATAACCTGTTGCAATATTTAGAGGAGTATTGGAAGTGATGTGGAGAACTAGAGGATTTACATGTTATTCACTTGTAGATTTATTGATCAACTATATGGTATTTATACTTTTGATAGAGTAGAGAAAACAACCGTGCCGAGTTTGTCAAGGAAGGTCTCAAATATATGTTGGCAAAGTTTGGGGCCTTTTGGACAGCTTTGAGAAAAATAATAATATGGGTACCTGACAATTTGGTGAAAATATTCTAAGTAAATCTCAACAAGAAATCTGGTCAGGACAGAATGCTAATCACAGTATAAGATCTATGTGACTAAGTTAGCATAAATATTTTGGTGACAACTCAATAATTAC
The DNA here is from genome assembly GCA_002104905.1 of Basidiobolus meristosporus CBS 931.73. NCBI lineage: Eukaryota > Fungi > Basidiobolomycota > Basidiobolomycetes > Basidiobolales > Basidiobolaceae > Basidiobolus > Basidiobolus meristosporus. The sequence continues at coordinate 148,147 of MCFE01000024.1, read as the reverse complement.
AACAGTTTTCACTTGATGATTTATTTGAATGTAAAAGTAGTATTTATACTTTTACATGGTCTTGGCATAACAAACATGTAGAATGGGCTAAGAAGGATTTTAAGAACATGTGTGCAAAGTCTGGGGCTGTTTGGACAGCTTTGAGAATTCTCATGATCTGGGTACCTGGTATTTTGGTGAAAATATTCTATGTAAATCCCAACAAGGTATTTGGTCAGTATTCTCTAGGCTTTGAAGGTAATGATCAAAGTGACTAAGTTAGGTGAATATTTAGGTGGAATTACAAACTTTTACAACACTATTGTCACCCATGATAACCTTCTTGATTGGAATTTCTTGGGATTGGGTAAAGGGTTATTTTGGGGTGTAAAGTGTTGAGATGCTCCAGAGTCAATGTACCATGTCTGAGAATCCTTGTCTATGGTCATATTCAGTGCAGATATGAATAGTCAATCTTCAGTTGTTGCAGTATTTCCATATTTGGGCTACCCTTGCTAATCATCTCTCTTTTTGAGACACTGGTCTGATGTGTGTCCCTTCCTTTTGCAGTAGTTGCAAAACAGGTTGCTGTTGCCTTTTTAGGGTCTTGGGTACCTCCTTTGTTGGTTATCATTACTTATTAAAGCATTTTCTTTGTCCTTCATATTTGGTACCTGATTTTCTTAATTCTTCATCCGAGGTCTTCCATATACATAATTTAAAGTCAATTCTTCAGTTCTGGACTCTAGGACTGATACAAGGCCCTGAAACCTATCTGTCATGCTATTCAGGATGGCTACTATCACATCCTCATCAGTAGTTGGTACCCTCACAGATTCCATTTCATCCACCAGCAGAGTAAATCTGTTAATTTGACTTTTCATTTCTTCTCCAGGCTGCATATTTGTAGTAAAGAATTTTTGTCTCAGATACACTTTCTTAGCAGCTGAACATGACTGGTGAGTGTCTTCTAGTGCCTTCCAGGCATTCTTTGCTGTTTTTACTCTTGATCATTGAATTAGCAACATGTCCTTAAAATTAAGGCAAATGCAGTCAAAGGCACTTTGTTCTTTCTTCTGGTACTTTATGTTGTAAAAATTTGCATTTCCACCTAAGTATTCACCTAACTTAGTCACTTAGATCATCACCTTCAAATCCTAGAGAATACTGACAAAAATTCCTTGTTGGGATTTACTTAGAATATTTTCACCAAAATACTAGGTACCCAGAACATGAAAATTTGATAAGTTGTCCAAACAGCCACAAACCTTGCACACATGTTCTTGGGACCTTCCTTAATCTATTCTATATGTTTGTAATGCCAAGACCAGGTAAAAGTATAAATACTACTTTTACATTCAATAAATCATTAAGTGAAAACCACATAATCTACTTGTCCTCCCAATCACTTCCAATATCTCCAAGACTCTTACAACAGGTTATGAGCCCCAAGCTGTCACTCTCTGCAATGTCTACTACCGCTATTACTGGAATTTTTCCCTCTGCTGAAAAGTTGGAAGGATCTAACTACCAAGTGTGGAAGGTGAAGATGAAGATGCTGCTACAAGAAAGAGGCCTTTGGGATATTGTCATGGGAGAAGAATGCCCTCCTAAAAACATGGGAGAGGAAGCCTTGAAGTACCAGAAGAAAGAACAAAGTGCCTTAAATGCATTTGCCTTAATGTTAAAGACAAATTGCTAATTCAATGCTCAAGAGCAAAAACAGCAAAGAATGCCTGGAAGCCATTAGAAGACACCTACCAGTCATGTTCAGCTGCTAAGAAAATGTATCTGAGACAAAAATTCTTTACTACAAAGATGCTGCCAGGAGCAGAAATGAAAAATCTAATTAACAGAATTACCTGGCTGGTAGATGAGATGGAATATGTAAGTCTACACACTACTGATGAGGATGTGATAGTTACCATCCTGAATAGCCTGACAGACAGGTTTCAGGGCCTTGTATCAGCCCTGGAGTCCAGAACTGAAGACTTGACCTTAAATTACATATATGGAAGGCTCCTGGATGAAGAATTAAGAAAAACAAGTGCCAATAAGAATGAGGAAGAAAATGCTTTAATAAGCAATGATAACCAACAAAGGAGGTACCCAAGACCCTACAAAGGCAACAGCAACCTATTTTGCAACTACTGCAAAAGGAAAGGACACACGTCAGACCGGTGTCTCAATAGAGAGATTATCAGCAAAAGAAGCCTGAATATGGAAATGCTGCAACAACTGAAGATAGACTTTTGATATCTGCACTAAATATGACCACAAACAAGGATTCTCAGACATGGTACATTGACTCTGGAGCATCTCAACACTTTACACACCAAAAAGAACTTTTTCCCTAATACCAAGAAATTCCAATTAAGAATGTTTTCATTGGTGACAATTGAACACTTGATGCTGTGGGAGAAGGAACTATCCAAGTAAACCTTAGAAGCAGTGAAGAAAGCCATACACTGACCTTTAAGGAAGTACTCTATGTACCAGAAATAGCCAAGAACCTACTCTCTGTAAGCAAGGCCACTGCAGAAGGACTCAGTTTCAGTTTTGACAATTCTGGATGCAGGATCACTTATCAAAATGGTGCCCATATAGCTTTGGGCATCAGAGATCAGAATCTATACAAGTTGACTTATATTCCATCATATTTGGAAGCCAATATAAGTAACTTAAATGAAGAAACACAAATGCTTTGGCACAGGAGATTTGGACACATCAACTTTGATTATTTGCATAAAATGATCAAAGATCAGCTAATTTCAGGAGTGAAAATTGATCCCCCAGCTAATTTGGAGCACTGTGAAGCCTGCATATATGGGAACCCAGCCAGACAACCATCAAAGAGCTCTGGGTTAATCAAAACTAAGAAACAATTAGATCTAATTCACTTGGATCTGTGTGGACCTCTGCAAAATTTATCTTTAGGCGGGATGACGTATTTAATCACTTTTATTGATGATTATACAAGATACACATGGGTCTACTTCATGGAGAGAAAGGAAGAAGCTCTGTCTAAGCTCAGGGAGTTTAAAGCTATGGTGGAGAGAGAAACTGGTGAAAAAATCAAGAAAATACTCTCTGACAATGATGGAGAATAAACCTCAAAAGTCTTCATCCGCTTCTGCAAAATTCATGGGATAAAGCACAAGACTACTGTACCATACTCCCCACTGCAAAATGGAGTAGCAGAACATGCTAACAGATCAATAATTGATATGGCAAGATCTATGATCCATGATCAAAAATTATCCTACAATTTTTGGGTGTAATCATTTGCCACTGCTGTATACCTTAAAAATAGGAGTTATAACAGAATACTTTGTGATTCTACTCCATTTCAAGCATGGTATGGATACAGACCAAGTGCAGAACATCTAAGAATATTTGGGTGTACAGCATATGCCAAAAAACTGGCTGGAAATCAGTAAAAATTTGAGCCAAAAAGTGTAAATGCATATTATTTGGCTACTGCAATGAGAGTAAAGCGTACAGACTCCATAATACCAAAGCAAAGAAGCTGATCAAGTCCAGGGATGTGTTGTTTGATGAAAATTCAAAATTTTCACAAAAAATGACATCAGATGATGACAAAAATTTGATCTCAAGTCCACCAATTGTCAGGATTGAATCAGAGCAAAACAATGAAAATTTTTTCACTCCAGAGGACTCTACAACTATGGTTCAGCCAGAATCAGTGCCCAGGAATATTGCAGAAGTGATCATTCCAGTATCAAATGCTCAGAGATCCAATTGGACAAGAAATAGCCCAAATTACTATATCAATGAGGGTACAAACTTAGCCTATGCCTATTCAGTCCATATTGATGAGCCCCAGACTGTAAAAGAGGCTCTAAATAGCCCTCAGACAAAGTTTTGGAGATCTGCAATGACTGAGGAATATCAGGCCCTGATGGAAAATTAAACTTGGGACTTAGTCAAATTACCAATCAACCAAAAATCAATTGGATGCAGATGGGTCTTCAAGACAAAATACAAGGCTGATGGTACAATTGAAAGATACAAAGCAAGACTTGTAGCCAAAGGATACTCTCAAACAAAAGGACTTGACTATACTGAGACCTTTGCACTGGTAGCCAAGTTTAATTCCATCAGATTAATATTGGCTATTGCAGCCAAATATAAGTTTTTTATTCATCAAATGGATATAAAAGCTGCATTTTTGAATGAAGAACTTGATGAGGACATGTATATGGACCAGCCTGATAGGTTTGTTGACCAAGATAACCCCCATTTGGTCTGCAAGCTTAAAAAGTCACTATATGGTCTCAAACAATCACCAAGAGCCTCAAATTGCAAGATAAATTCTTATTTGGAATCTTTGAGTTTCAAAAGGAGTAATGCTGACTATAGTATATACTATAAGCCAGATAGAGCAAAACCAGTACTATGAGCTCTATATGTGGATGATCTTATTATAGCAGTCAATAACCTAGAAACATTGGAAGAGACTAAATTCAGCCTATCTAAGGAGTCAAAGATGTCCAATCTAGGAGAACTTAATTACTACTTAGGGATTAAGTTCTCCATAGACAGAAGTACCCAGACTATCACCCTAAGCTAATCTAAGTATATTCAAGATATACTAAAGAAGTACCAAATGGAAGACTGTAAACCGGCAGCTACCCCAATGGAGACAAACCTTAACTTGGTCAAAATGCAACCAAATCAAGAGCGCTTGGTGCCATCTGAAAGCACTAACTTTCCTTATTAATCTACAGTTGGCAGTCTGATGCATATCATGCTTGGAACATGTCCAGATATCTCATATTCAGTGGGAGTTGTCAGCCAACATAATCAGAACTATGGATCTGATTATATTGCAGCAGTTAAGCGGATTTTTAGATACCTAAAAGAACTGCTGATATCTGCTTAAGATACACTTATAAGGATTCAGAACAGGATCTTGTGGAATACTCTGATGCTGATTGGGGACGAAATTTGGAAGACAGAAGATCCACCACAGGACACACCTTTCTTTACTGTAAAGGAGCAATTTCATGGAATTCAAGAAAGCAACCAACCGTTGTGGTGGTGTATAGGTCCAAGGGAGAGATACGTCCAACACTTCTCAAGTGTTTTGTGTGTGGGGTGTTCACTGGGTGCAATAACCTCTGGCAAAAGCTTGCTAGGAATACTTGGGTTCTGTTTCTAATCTAATGTGAAGGGGAATAAAGCCACAAGCTTGTCAAGGGAAAACTATTGAGCTACAATCCCCAACTTAGTTGGTGTCTTAACAAAAGTATGTGCTGGGTTCAGCGTCCTTTGAGATGACAATGTACTAAAGCTTCCAAAGTCAAAACAACTGTAAACTCCACCAGCAGGGACTTGATAAGAATGCAGCTGTGGTCAATAGTTACAAAGACAGAAAAGTATCTTTGCCTGTACAAGAACAAACTTGGGAAAGAATCAAATATAATAAAAGATACCTACTCTGAGTATTCCTCACAAGTAGTGCCTCCAAGGTCAGTTGGCTGTCAGCGCGGTTTCCTGGGAGTGTGCTGTGGTCTGGGGTTGGAAGTTCAGGTAGCAGCAGGTAGCAGTGATCACACTAATCAACAAGTTGGTAAATTGATAAAAGGGATGATGATTTATTGTTGAGGGATAGCCTCCCTTATATACTTTTCTCACTGGCTAAGTGATTACTAATCATGGTGTTCCAGAAGGTCCCGGATATCAATAGAAATCTTAATGACATCAGAATGACCTACAAATGTTCTAAGTAGGTGCCGGAAGGTTCTAAGAGGCACAGCACATCCAACCAATCAGGAATCAGTATTCTGAAACCTGTGTAACATGGGGATACCATATATGGTATGGAAAGGGTAGGGATGGTGACATGGGTTGATCATGTGTCACGGGTACTGGTGCGGGTACTTGCCTATTATAGAAGTACTTATAGCTAGTAATCTTACATAAAGTGAGGGGTAACTTATGCAATAAGGTAAGCAGGTGTGATAGTCAACCGGCTTATGGGATAGTACTGATTGGGTAAGACAAATGGGATAAAACTAAAATAAGTGTAGTAGAGATATAGGGAAGTAGAAAATAAGGGAATGAGCACATCTGTCAGTGGGTGTCACTGTCACCCCACTACACTGTAGCACTTTCCACCACAGAGGCAGAGTATATGGCAGCCTGTGAAGCTACAAAAGAAGCAATGTGGTTAAGAAAGCTGTTTACAGATTTAGGCCTATGTCAAAAAATGCCTATTACTTTATTTCAAGAAAATTAAGGATGTATACAATTAGGTAGAAATCCAACTTTTCATGCTAGAACCAAGCACATAGATATTAGATATCATTTCATACGTGAAGCTATAGAGAATAACTTAGTTAGCTTAGTTTACTGTCCTATAGATGAAATGATTGCAGACATATTTACCAAACCATTAGCTAGAGACAAGTTTGAATATCTTAGGTCAAAATTAGGACTAGTCAGTATGAACATTTAGCTGAGTGGGAGTGTTGTAAAAATTTGGAATTCCACCTAAATATTCACCTAACTTAGTCACTTAGATCATCACCTACAAATCCTAGAGAATACCGACCAAATTCCTTGTTGGGATTTACTTATAATATTTTCACCAAAATACCAGGTACCCAGATCATGAAAATTCTCAAAGTTGTCCAAACAGCCCCAAACTTTGCACACATGTTCTTGGGACCTTCCTTAACCTATTCTACGTGTTTGTAATGCCAAGACCAGGTAAAAGTATAAATACTACCTTTACATTCAATAAATCATTAAGTGAAAACCACATAATCTACTTGTTCTCCCAATCACTTCCAATATCTCCAAGACTCTTTCAACAGTTAGATCCATCCAACTTTCCAGCAGAAGGAAAAGTTCCAGTAATGGCAGTAGTAGGCATTGCAGAGAGTGACAGCTCAGGGCTCATAATGTATTGTAGGAGTTTTGGAGATGTTTGAAGTGATTGGGCAAACAAGTATATTATGTGGTTTTCACTTAATGATTTATTGATTGTAAGAGTAGTATTTACACTTTTACAGGGTCTTGGCATAGCAAATATGTAGAATAGGCTAAGAAAGGTCCCAAGAATATGTGTGCAAGGTTTGGGGCTGTTTGGACAACTTACCTAATTTTCATCTTCTGGGTACCTGGTATTTTGGTGAGAATATTCTAAGTAAATCCCAACAAGGAATTTGGTCAGTATTCTCTAGGATTTGAAGGTAATGATCTAAGTGACTAAGTTAGGTGAGTATTTAAGTGGAATTTCAAATTTTTACAACAGAAACATGGTTTTGCAACATCAAAATCATGCTTGCAATTTGTAAATCACTATGGGAAACTGTGTCATCCACCCAATTGCCCAATCAATACCAAAATCTTCAGAACTCTCACCACAAGCCCACAAGTCTTGTTGGCTAGCCATTTGGATGCACACCCATTATGCCCTTAAAAGCAGCTTTGAGTTTTCAGCTTCTTACCCTGTTATGCTGATATAAGATTTCACATTGCTGATTGGTGGCATTTTTCACAAACTAGTTTTCATTTCAAAGTTAGGTTCTTCTGAATAGTTTTGCTAATTGTGAACAAGATACTCTGTACAGATCTATTCATTGGAATTGCTGAATATAATATATTGTGGTACATTGACCACTACAGCAATGATTAGCGCAGCCTCTGTAGCTACCAAAGGGTACATATGGCAAAGAAGGCTATTTTTGGAGTTGGGACACAGGTATATACTGAGGGGCGAATTGGTTAAATATTACCCCTAATCCACCGTTCGAGTTATTTTTGTATAAGATAATCAATTATTCGGTATCCGATCATCAAGTAATGCTACTAGTATATCAGTTTGTTCTCGAAATAAGAAACACAACCTCCCACATGCAAGCCCAACGGAGATTCTCCCAGTTGTCAGGATCTAAAAGGCAATGTAGTCGACTACGCAGGTCCTCATATCGAACATCTTGAGCAATCACCAGTCACAATGCTCATCCAGCGATGCCCAAGATGATTTGGTGGGAAAAAAAATCGCAAAAATTTACCCAGGAAATCGCGGCAAACTGAGCAGAAGTTTGGGTAACCTTTCTTTACGAAGAGTACGAGAAATCGACCATTTCCGGCGGAGAAACCCTTATAAATGAACAGCCAGTGAGTATGCATAGAGAGGAACCGAAGCAAGCAGGCCAACCGTCTCGTTCCAGGAATTACTTTCCTGAAGAAAAACTGAAAGTTCTGGAAGAACGCTTTCGACTATCCGTCCATCTTTCACCCGAAGAAGCAGCATTATTGGCAGAGCAGCTAAATGAATCACCTGAAGTTAGTTTCCTTTATCCCCCTTTCACAGTTGCTTGAAAAGGACTGTCTGAAAAGTAGTGCAAATATATATCATTTATGAGCCGATCATCTCTGAACTTTATCCTCACTTTTCAACAGGCCATTCTCCAGTGGTTCGTGAGGAGACGTACAAGAGCAAGAAAAGGCGAACTCGACCCGGAAAGAAAGAGCAAGCTCCTTGCTGCCAAAAGTTTTTCTTTGTCTACTGGAGGTTGGTGACTATTTCTTAGGCTGGTATTGGATGAAGCTCACCTCGAATCGGCCAAATTTCATAGAGAAAGTCGACCTGACCGAGCTTCCGGAAGACTGTAGCGAGTCGGACGTTTTGGCCCTTCTAACCAACAGACTTTTTGAGATCGAGCATTCATTGAATCAATTGCCCACCACCCGCACCGCGACATCCTCGAACGAAATCTATCCCGACTTCACTCTCTGCTTCAACTCTCTATTGGGCGATGACTGCTCACTAGGTAAGGTTGCCTCAAACATCACCTCGTCTCACATAGTCTAACCTCGATATCCAGATGAAAAGATTATTTTCAGCATGAGAAATATCTTTTTAGAGCGCGTCTATCGGAAGCTAGCGGTTCAACTCAAACGGAAAAAATTTCTCCGCCGCTTCGACGAATTCTCCACCAGGGTAAAGGCCACAAGCGATGCTCGGACTCTCACCGCACCCCATCTCATCCATTGTTCTTTACAGATCGACGAAAACATCAATCCGCAGAATTTCCAGCTTGTTTTTGGGGGCAAAGGAGGCAAGGTGCATCGGGATCCTTACGAACAGCTAATCCGCATTCAGTTTGTATGCTTTACCTTCCCTTGAGCCTGTCGAAGCTCTCTCACGTTAATCACTCCGCCTAATTCAGAGCCAGGCCAGCGAAATCCAAGACTTGTTTGGCGACACATATAAGCCTCTGAAAGTGAAATTGTGGTTTGCTGGTGGAGGTGGGTATAGACCTTGGCTAACTACTTGAAACCATATTAACCGAGACTTGGCAGTCCCGAAACTGTTTCAATCCAGATATAAACTAGATCGAAGCCTGCGTCAACGGGTGTATGGGAAATCCCGGATTCCAGTGATCATGGACTCCGTAGGTAAGATACAGCCTATCCCACCTTCAGTTCGTTTCTAAACACTTACGTTTGGCCACAGAGGTTCTGTACTTCCCATTGACGGAGGAAATCCAGCTAATGTTCCACGGGCATTTGCTCGAGTAATTGACCCTGGAATAGTTAGTATGAGCTCATGTATACATCACATATTTTTTCATTTGCCGCTGTTGATAATTGAAGAGGAAGCGCTAATCTGTTCTAGATATTGATTATAGAAATGTTTAATTAACTCTATACGATAGAGGCTGTAAGGAGTAAATAAAATGAACGCACGTATGAACGAACAGGAATCTCAAACTTGCGATAGAGGCCAGCATGCGGGTGCATCTCTGCATCCAGAAAATGGCTTGTTTCTAGATGACATCAACGGAGTAGCCGGATTCTATCCAAGTGCTGGTGTAACTTGGCCATTCAAAGCTAGTCAGTTATAGGAATAGGTATCACCGCAGAAACCACCAAGCATCTAGTTGGTTGGTGGTTGTTTTGCTTATGGTCCCTAAGATTCGCGGAGCTGGAGTATGGCTCTTGTGCTAGCCTGGACAGGAATATGGAATCCCGTCCAGTTTCGGCGCACTTCCACTTAACACGGTACTCAGATGTGTAGGACTCGCCACTGGCAAACTTCCAAATGGGAGCAATTGGTCCCCCTGGTCACAAATGTATCGCTCACCCAAGGCTGCACCATTATCAATAAGAGTACCAAAAAGGAAACTACCGGATCGCCAGTAAAGTGATACTGAATCACCTACAGACTTATTATTCAGGGGATTTTGGGCCATTCATAACAAAACTCAAGTTAGTCGCTTTCCACGAGCAGAATAGCGTCGACACTAATCAATAATGGGCCAATGATGTGGGCGACCAGACATCATTGCGGTAGGGTCAAAAACACTTGGGCATAATTAATCAATAAATGATGATAGAATGGCGAGTTGCCATTGAATCCGGTACAAATGTAGAATTGTATGGTCGTATAATCCTCCACCTCTAGCTGAAGGCCTGAAGTGCTGATTGGAATTTATATGCATCGCTCGATCTTGGAGTAGAAAACAGAACCCGGGCGCAGACAGGAATGCTGAGTAATGGATTATGTAAGACCTCACCTACCGATGAGTTATTTGGGCAATATTTTATAATCAATTCCAATTCTGATCTCCACCCGCAGCCATAGTGTTCAGTCATCCACACTACTCAACATGGATGACTCCTCGATTAGGAAAAGGCCTACCACTCACACGATAGAAAATACATTATTTAATGGGAGAACCTCCTACTTTGGCCCACAATCCATCGAACAAGTGTTTAGTACAACCCGAAGTAATTTTTGCACCTTTTCCTTTCCAAATGCCTGAACTTCCCGAGGTAGAACGAGCCAGAAGGTTAGCACACGAAGAAGCGGTTGGCAAAACCATTGCCGCAGTAGAAGTGGTACGTGTAACCTCCCTCGAATAGCAGCAAGTTTCTAGACTATTGAAACTCCATTCATGTATTAGCAAGAAGACAACATTGTTTATGTGAACGTAGAGGCCTCAGACTTTGCCAAAAGAGTGCAAGGCAAGGCAGTGGTGGATACAGGGCGCCACGGAAAGCACTTTTATTTGTTGCTGAAAGATGGGCCTACGATTTTGTTGCATCTGGGAATGACAGGAAACATCCGCGTTAGTTGTTTAACTTGCTGTTCCCCTCACTTGTTGTCTCCTAACGCGCCTCAAGTTTGAAGGAAAGAGCTGCTTCCAATATCGTAGAGGTACCGAAGAGCAGACAGTGTGGCCTCCTAAGTACTGGAAGTTTATTATAACGTTCAAGGACACTGGCACCGGTGTCATCGACAATGAAGGTCAGACCACGTGCCGTATGGCATTTACGGACCCACGAAGATTAGCACGTATTAGATTGGTCGAAGATGTCTTGAATGAACCACCCATTTCCAAACTTGGCTTCGATCCGATCCTGTCGATGCCTTCTTTTGAGGAATTTTACATGAAGCTCCACAAGAGAAGCGCCCCAATCAAGGCTCTATTGCTGGATCAGGAGTTTTCTGCGGGGATTGGGAACTACATGGCCGATGGTAATTGTTACACAGGCCCATTCTATTTTCCTCTACTAAAACCTCGCTCCTTCCAGAGATCCTTTACCAAGGGAGGATTCACCCTGCGCAGCCCTCGAAGACGCTAACAGTAGACGAGGTACGATCTGTATATCAGCAGATACAGGATGTGACGAATTTTGCTGTTTCCGTCAATGCCGACTATCAGAAATTCCCTACCACCTGGCTTTTCCACTACCGATGGAACAAGGGGAAAAAGAAAAAAGTCACCACTCATGATGGAAACGAGATTATTTACGAAACGGTACTTTATTCCCACCAATATCATCTTCTACGAAGAGCTCTGTGGTGTAACATACTGTATAGGTTGGTGGAAGAACCACTGCCATTGTCCCTGCGGTACAAACCCTTCGAACAGTGACAAAGGTGAAGAATGAGAAACACAGCCCCCAGCCTGCGAAAAAGGTAAACGCTGATGGAGTTGTAGCATCCAGGCCTAATCTAATCCGATCTCCCCATAAGGTCGAAATGGAAGATAAAGCGGTCAGTGTTTCTCCATGAGCTCATAATGTTGCCAAAATAGTTCGTTCTATCAGATATCGGGTCCAGGCTTTCCAGTAATATTGATGCATATTTAACGTCACAGGTGGTAGCCAAACGCCCTCCAGAAGCACAGATCCCAAGCCTCGATGAGAACGGGGTGAGCAGTCGTCAGTTCATATGAGCCATGCCCACAATGTGACTAACCCAATCTTGTTGAATACCATAGGAATTGTATCTTAAACGTGAAACACGTGCTAGTCGGAAGATGGTAGCTTGAACTGTACGGACCCATTCATCCAACCATAATAACCATGTTGACCTTAATTGTAGAGATTATCCTTGGAAGCAGCCAAGAAGGTGACGTAAATGAAATGATGTCTTTCGATGGATACATTAAAGCGAGCAGAACCTTTGTAGACACTGCCAAAATAGATCGGATCAGTATATTCTTTTATTGTATAATAAATCACACCGACATGAACCAAAAGGAAATCCGTGTTCGGATCCCATTCTCTGGTGAGTTTTGTGGTCAAGGATTGGGGTGGTTTGCGCTCACTGTGTCAAATGTACGGCCTCGAGCCATATAACATCGCATTTCAGTTCGGCCTGTCAAATGGCATGTTTTGTGGAAATCACACAGCAGCACCGCTTGTACGCTTGTGGACATGATGGAGATTGTGAATCCAACATTTTGTAACCGGGGCCCTATCGCAGGTGTGTCCGATTCTTTGAAACGATTGAAGAGACGGACGTAACTGGTCCTCGATATTCAGAATAAGTGAAACCTGGGAATCACATCAATATCATAGGTCGATGCGGTTTGGTTGGGCTTGGCTTAAGCTTGTGTGGATGCGATTTTGCCGGGATTACATCAATGATGCCAGCCGCATATATCACGGGTGTTGAGTGCAATGAATAAACATTGGCGTCGCAAGTAATTAGCGGGCACCATTCTACCCAACTGGCATGTGGCTATCTGGCTCAGATGGTGAGTTTACTGTGCAGCCGTAATACTTTCGATCGCATAGATCGAGGTTGCATTAGGTAATTGTATCATTCCATAAGCAACCAACTCCTGTTGACTATTAACACCAGAAAACCCAGATTTCTTGGTCAGCAGATTGGTAATGATTCTCGTTTCCTTTTCTGGTAGGCTCCCTCGATCTAAGATTCCATGAAACCGCATATTAACCACCACTACACAATATAAATCCACAGCCGTGCATGATCGTACTATACTGCCGATTTCACTCAGCAACACATCAACTGTCCTAGCAAACCCCAAGCAGCAAGACGAAAACCAATATAAAATTCGATTACAGGCAGGCCTGGTGGTGGAACTCGTGATATAGATCCTTCACTTGGTTTGGCACCATCAAGTAATGACGTTTTATAATTTGGGTAATCCTTCGCGGATTGACTCCAATCATAGCCATCACCCTTACCTGGCCTCTATATCTATATATATAGCCCCTTCCTCATGAATCTCCATCTCTTCTTCCGTCCCATCATATTTTTGGTCCTCATTCACTCCGGACAATGGATCTCAATCATTTATTAAATCCCCAAGAATCGAATCTCACATATTCAAATCAGTATGCTGTTTATTACGAAAATCCGCTCTACGCGAAGAAAGCAATCATCTGTCCTTGGGACAAGTGTGAGAAGCTCTTTTCCCGCAAGTCCGACTTACAGAGGCACGTACGTATACACACAGGTGAACGGCCTTACTCTTGCACATGGCCCAGGTGCGGAAAGAGCTTCATCCAGCGGTCGGCGTTGAATGTGCACCTTCGAACCCATACCGGAGAGAAGCCATACATTTGTCTCTTTCCTGGATGTGGACAAGCTTTTAGTGATGTAACTATTGATTTTTATGTGATTGACAAGATAACAATGTGTTGATTGATTGTTTCCAATAGTCCTCTTCGCTCGCCAGACATCGAAGAACCCACACCGGAGTAAAGCCCTATCAATGCGAGCAGCAAGGCTGCACAAAGGGTTTTACCCGTCGTACTACCCTCATCAAGCACCAAGAGACCCATTCAAATCAAAATTCTCTATCAGATACGCCGTGAAAACTAGCCATAGGGCTCTCAGCTGTCAACGCCAAGCCCTAGCTACCAGCACATGAATACTTCCTGGTAGCATCTGTATGTATTGTTGGAACCAATCTATTCAAAGTCTTGCATATTTGCTCAAAGATCATTAGCCCCCAACGTCATTAATCATATCAAGAATGAAACACACTAGAGTGCCGCAAAAGAAATCCGTCTTCGCACCTCCATACTTCCGTCCATTCCAAAGCCCGGGACATTGACAGGACCAATTTATACTATACGTTCTGGACGGTTGACACTGTAAAATTCAATCCCCAAATAGGCTGCGAGAGCAGATCTGACACTGCGATATCAGCTGGTACAATACGGATGTTGTATCTCTATTGGCCTATGTAAATATATTACCAACTATATAGGAATTCTATCATAATAAAGTTCATTGTGTACCTTCTTCGTACATTCGAAATTCTCCCCTTTTCTTTCGATATCTCTTGCACAAAACCGGGGTTAACTTACTTGCAAGCTAGGACTCCATCAACCAGATGAAAACCGGGTTTGCTCTGGATATATTGCGAAGTTTAACATCATGTCAAGCTACTCGCATTCAGGTTCATGTCATATCCTATATAATGGTCGCCATTTTTGGGTAAGCTAGTGATAATAAAGAATGGCCTCGAAGCTCCATTTCATCATACAACCAGTGTACCAACTTGTTAGTGAACGGTGTGATGGTCTGAGCTAAATTTGCATTCATATCTTAGATACTACTCGCGTATCACATCTGATTAAGTGGCGATGGACACTTACTAATTTCCCCCTTGTTCCAGTGAACGGGTGGTTTTCTAATCCATTGGACAGCAGCCATTCTGATTTCGAATCAACCGGATTCATTGCAAATGCTGCTTGCTTAGTCCATCAATATATATATATTCCGAATTCTAGGGTGGGTTCAAATAGGAAATATCCGCAAACTTGCCTCGTCGGCCAATCGATTCTGGTGCGTCAATTGCAGTGAGTACTCATTATGTCATTGAGCATGGAATGTTGAGCGATCCTCCATACAGTTTCATTCCATGTCTGACTGTGCAGGTTGAAGCTGGGAGGATGCCTATGGGGGATGGGCTTCCATTCGTGCAGCATTGGGTGCGCACTTATGTAATCAGGTACTCACAACGTTTCCCAATAACCATTCCATTGCAAGGAATCTGCTGTACTACAGGGGCATAGCCATGCCATGTTTGTCAATCTAAAGATGGTGTCGCCAAATGAGGAGTGTTATAACCAATTAGATGATGGTCACCTGAGAGCCTCTTCCAGTTGATTGAACACCACGCATCCGAGTGTGGTCATACAATGAGTAGCGTACCGTTATATCAAAGCCACGAGTGAGTCAGAGCGCTCCAAGGGCAAAAGCGATACCTGTATGGTATTGTGCTCACCACGTCCGTTGAAACAATCTATTCTCTATAGAGTGGATCCTGGATGCAACCGAACACCCACCACCAGATTTGGAACCGTATTAAATACTATCGGCGCTTTCCTCAGCCCTTAAATTAGCATAGTGTGGGAGGCCGCTTGGGTGCATCGGATCCATGGACACAGAGGCTATCTGCACCCATCCATCTGAACGACACTGCCGCCTGCCCGGAGGTTGATGAGTGAAATCAGGGAATGCCAACACCATCACTGACTGATCTATCCTCCCAACATTTATTTGCCCAATGTAACCCAGCCCCTAATATCAGCACACACTCCCCAAGATGTACACCTTCTGAACTTCGATGGGAATGTTGCCGGGGGTGGCAATCGAGCATCCCGGGTATGCTCCCGCGATGTGGGGCATCGACTGCACCTGGACCAGAACCCATCTGAGGGTTATTTTCAGCTGGCTGGGACATGTCCCAAAGCGAAACTGCAACCGGATATGCTAGGAAACCATGGGTTCCGTCCATTGCGCATCGGAATTCCAGAACACAGGGTGCCAACAGATTCATGTAGTGTGAACTGAAATGGCTTGGTGAGACCCGGGGTTTCACAGCATTGGATCTCTTCGGTATGGCTATGATGGAAGCTGCCCAAAAATCATGTTGTTTCGGCTGGGTCACTCTTCTGGATGGATAGGAATCTCGCATCCAGTCCCGCTACTGCCATCTTGGACAAACAGTATGGAGGTTGGGTAATGCAGCAGGGCAGCCGCCACCTCCAACTAAGGGGTGTCGGCTGGAAATGGAGCACTCTGGCGTAGGTAATAGAAGCAATATATTACTATATCACTGGATAATGTGGATATTTGTACAATAAAGGTTAAAATACTGCCAAGTGATTGTTACAAAAACCCTACTCAGAGGAATCAACCATGAGACAAAATTTTAGATCTCAACAAGGTTCTTGGCTATATGGCTTGTCAATCTCCTGCTTGTCACTTCGGCGCAACAAGCAAAAACCTTACGAACAGCTTACATAGAAACATCCAACACTTGGATCGACCAAAGGGCTTAATCGGAATTCTGCAGGGAGGTATGAAAAGGGGAGTAGGAAAGGGATCATTTGTACACACATGGGAACCATTCAATAAATCGTGTTGATAAGATAAGGCCATCATCCGAATTTGTCCTAGATCCCGAGACTTAAGTAGATTTCTCTTGACACTGGGGTTTTTTGGCTCGATGACGACCTAATGCATCCATTCTAGAAAATTTCTTACCACACCCACCACATTCAAATGGCTTAAGACCCGAGTGAATCTTCTGATGTCGCTTCAAGTCGTGGTTTCGACTGAAGGCCTGCTCACATTGCTCGCATTTGAAAGGCCTGTCGTCGGTATGTGTTCGGGTATGTGACTTCAGATTGTATAATCTTCCGAATGTCTTGCCACACGAAGGAAATTCGCAACGATATATAGTACTTGATGCCCCCTCCTCTTCACTTCGGAAATCTTCCTGGAGATTGCTTTCTGGGCTCGAGGGGCCTGAGCTGGCCTCGGTGGTGGAGGCTACTGATTTTCCGAGCGAGGTCGCCACCGATTTGGGTAGGCGCAAGGAGTCCGAGGTGGCGAATTGAATGCTCATTCTTGAGGTAACCCCAGCAGTTTTTTCGGAGAATCTGGTTGGCGAGGAGGTGCGACTTCCGTAAGGGGACACGGACGGCTCGGGGCTAGAGCGTAAACTGCCCGGTGGGGAGGCGTCCACTTCTGCTACCAGCGCGCTCGAACCAACACTCTCTGCATCACTCGCCACTCGTAAATCCCGTGCCTGCCCTATCAAACCGAGAATCCTACTTGCCTCCAGCTCGACCGAACTAAACCCAGACAGAAAATCCCGTTCGACTTTGATTTCCGGCGTGACGTTGGTCTGGGTACCAATCGTTTTGCCGGCATTTCCTTGAGCCTGGGTCGTGACCGGCTTTCTTTTTAGGTTTCGTTTGAAGTCGGTGGGACTGCCGGATCCTCGCTTGATCGTCAAGAGAACTTGCTCCTCCTCCTTCTGCAGGGAAAGTGGCTGATCTTCGCTTGTTTCGGGGTCCTTGAGTGAGTCGGTCGATTCTTGTATGTCTACGATGGTAGAGGCGAAACCCTCGACTTGAGGACCGCCGGAAGGCTCTACGGGGATTTTGTAGTTGGATACTGTATCGTCAAGGTGTTTTCGGGTGGATGTTTGATTCCGGTCAACATTTTCCATCTTGAATTAGACTTGGGTAACACTAAGAAATATTTAAGCGTAATTTTATGAGGGTGGTTATGGCCGGGAGTTAACTCAAGCAAAAGCTTCCGAATGATAAGAGTTCTGGAAGGCGCAAGGAGGAACTATGAATCTACGGTGGCTGAGAGCTGGTGAGCTCTAATCCAAGCTCCCCTGATTTTCCTAAAATATTACCAAAATTGTGCAGCTTCGTTGAAATTTCCTCTTCCCTCGGCTCGAATTGCCATTTTTTAGTGAATTTCATCGAAATTGTTTAGGTTCGATTCTTGAAGGAGTGGACATGGTTAGCGATAATCAGCTGACAACGTCTGGTTTTCTTGTGGCTGAGCAGCAGAGAACGTCGTATGGCCATCTGCGCTGATGGATTTTCATGAGATCCTTCGGCTAGGCGAAATCACCATGTGTTCGTTGGAGCGTGTCTCAGATGCACTGATTCAAAATACTGCTGCGCGATGATGCCAAACAATGGCTTTGTGATGAATGGCAGCCGCGCCGCGAAGACAAGGCATCCGGCAATCGCTTTCGCCGCCTCATGATCGATCCAGCTGCTAAGGGCATTGTGCGGGGATACCCTTGGTTGCAGACCCCTTCTCCAACGGGCCACCACTCGCGGGGTGTATCCCGCCGGACAACGCAAGCTGCATCACGTCTGTACGGCTGATATGCAGCGGCTCGGATAGAGCCCTTGTACCGCCCCACGATGGCCTTCTGCAGAGGTGTTGACAGTCGGCGGCCTACCACACGTCCCACAACGGCTGGTCTGCCGCTGGCATAACGACACCATGAACAGAGCCCAGAAGATGTGGCATCCTTGTTCCCCATTCTGGCAACTCCATGCATGAACGCCTGCGCCGAAATCCCTCGATTGTACACAGATCTCAAGATCTGAGCTATATCCACCGGCAACCATCACAAATCACTTTCTGGAACAGCGTTCGAACATAAACCAACCCCAGTCCCACTCAATTGCGTGGTTGATGTTACACGGGGTCTTATACCATCTCTGCGTTAAGATCCATGCGGTGGCTCAATAGCACACATGCTGGATCTGGCCATCTCGGCATTCAGGTGTTCACGTTGCAAGATGGTTATTGCAGTGGGTTCGCAGCTGCGATGACCCATATATATGATTTACTGGAAACATTGAGTATGGTACATGAATTCGATTAGCGGCGGTGGATCCATTCATGGTCAAATGGTGCTTCGTTCTTGACCATGAACAGGGAAAGAAACAGTATATACACAGGAGGTCGTCTCATAATGGCGTTCGTCTTGGTGTTGGGTTGCAGCATAGTGGTCCTGGATGCTCAGCCCACTAGCACGTGTGTCGACGCCAGATCCACTATGTTGACACGGAGGCCTCCCTCATCTTTCTTTTGCTCGCAAACTTGTTCGTAGCCACGTCGTAGGGCGAATATTTTTTGGCAGCACGTGGCGAGCCAGTGAGTTGGTTGCAACCATCTGTGGGGTGCGGGCTGTTCTGATGGGTGCTATGGATGAACAGGGAGGACCACCAGGAGAAGAGAGGGTAGGGGATGTAGAGTTGATAATTAATGAGCGACAGAAAGACCAATTCATTTCGATTGATCTCCTGCATTTTCAGCCCTGACAGATGGGACCACATGGAGTTGGCGAAGCTGCGATCTTGGAGATACTTGGTTGCGAGAATCAACGCGGCTACAAACATTCGGCGACCACACAAAGTTGGATCGGTCTCTTTATCCAAAATAGGCGAATAGGGGCACTCATTGGACACACGAGGCCCGGGTGATCTCCCGATTCGCTTGGAAATTGTACTCTTGACCCGGAATAAATATAGCAAAGCGGTCAAACAGCAAGAAAACGAGGTTCTTGAGCGTCTAAGGATTTCTTGCACGAAGACCTTTAAGGGGAGTATCTGGCAGTTTGTGAGGCTGTTGGGCCAGATATATTGGATCAAGCATACGGTTTGGTCTAATGCAAACGAGTTAATGTGGTTTGCGGGCGGGGACCAGCAGCACGGAGCTACGCTTACCTACTAAGGCATTAACCAGAGTGCCTTTGGGCGGGAATGGGAGAGAGTGGGGAAGAGAGGGGCAAGTACTGGAGCTATTGAGCGTATTCGAGGGCGACATGCTGTTGACTGCAAGCTGTCGTGAATGAAAATAACCAAAACCACTAGGCAGCTTGGGGCGATCTGTGGGCTTATATACGGCAGCAGAGTATGGTCTCATTGTTAATATGGGTAAATTTTCGGAATCCTTGGTGCGATAATGCCGGACTCCTTCATGACAATTGGCCAATGGCGCGTCTGCTCGCACCCAAGAAAATGAGCCATGATCCAAATCGCTGACGGCCCGACTCTCCGGCATTCGTCGCCATAGGATCAAAGGCAACCCTTATATGTCCCACACTCCACAAAAATGAGAGAAAATCGGCCATGGATATACGGGATTTGAGATATGGCGGCATTTCGGGGATTGACGTGCTCTACCACATGCTCGCGGTTTCGCAGCGGGTCCTATGGCGGTGTGTCCCATTGCTGGGAAGCGCTGCGAAAACCCCGAACCACAGAAAGCTTAACTGAAACCCCCAGTACATTCACCGCGGATGGGACAAAAGGCTGTCTTGTTTTTAGCAAACATTTCCAATTTTGAACAGTTCATTTGTTTCGAGTTCTCATAATTCCACCTACAGCAATCACGAGCGGATTTGGCATTATTGTGGATAAAACCCGTTTGTCCTCACCAACCTCACGATTCTTTCCGTGGGAATGCATGAGTATTCTTGTGATGGGCTCGTGGATGCTGGATGACTGGCGTTTTCCAATGACCCGCTTTGGACGAGCGGGACCGATCTCTGCACCGTGGCACTGCCATTGGTTACTGATGGCATACTCAGCATCAGTGGTTGCAAAGCAGGATTTGGCGGACTATCACGAAATGCCACTGAGCGAAGCGATGATTTAAAAACATCGTCATCGCCGGAAAATTCTCGAGCACCGGGTTGGGTGGCCCGGCGTAGATGGAGTCAGTTTCCAATTCAGAAATGAGAGCGCTTCAGCAGGTTGTTGATCCTGTTGGCCATGAATCAGTGCGGTGGACGGGTGGTGCTGGTAGATGCTGACCCTACCACTGCTGAAGAAGCCACTTCGAAATGGGAACTGGGCGCGGACACATTGCCTTTATTCAGCCAAGCCTAGGGCTTTATGGTATGGGTCTGTCGGGGCATCCAACCTTACCTCACACACACGTACAATGAGTCTAGTTTAAGCTTTTTGCATGCCCTTCCGAAATGCTCTGACAAACATTTCTCCAGGGTTGATAACAATGAATCTCGCCTTTTGGTCGCAGATAGGGTACCAGAAAGGAAGGTTGCAGCCAAAACAGAATCATCCTAGATCTAGATTTTCCGATGGCTTTATTGTTGAATTGGCTGGACAGCGTTCCGTTCTGGAGATGGTGATGACAAATGTGCATTATGTGTGCTGATGGGTGGGACAAATAATCGAGTCACAGACGTATAATGCGAGGTCACTTCATCAATCTTAATTGTCACGAAACGAATGATTAATCACCCAGCCAAAGCCACGGCTCTGGCCAGCCCACCCAATCACCATCCATTTCGGCGGAGCCGTGCGGTTTCTCGAAATGAGCTTGATTGGAACTTTTTTGTGGCCTGCAGCCCACAATCCCTGAAGATCGATCTTGTGCTTTACCTGTATGGCGGGCCTCGTGCCAAGGATGAGTCTACTACTCATTCCCACTCCCACTCCCACCAACCCTGCCTGCTCCCGCGGGCAGTGGCACCAGTTCCCAGCTTGAAATATCAGGCTGATGCGCAATCATCATATCCCTTGGCTGGGTGGGTATCTGGGATGTTCGAAAGGAGATGAGAGCCACTCCAGCCGAGCAAACATAGCCGCCACACTCAACGAGCATTGAGTCACTCGACCCTCTGCCAACACGATTACACTACTCTCTGCGAATGACTCGCAAGTACCAGTTACATTGCCACTGAACGGGGTAGGCCTGTGTGCGCCTCAATGTTTTCAGCTGTCGTGGCGAAACACATGCGATGGTAGATTCACCGCTGGCTAACCTGTCGACGACCATGCGTTACAGACATGTATCATGGGTACAAACATGAATGACAGTGTCTTTTCGAATCCTTATCTTGACTGGATATTCGGTGGATTTTGATACGGGATTGTAAATTCATTCCGGTTCCGTCTTGAATTGTCTATTTATAGGCCAAAATCGGGATCTGGTTGGGAGATGAGGCATGGTACTGAACCTCGTCCCACCTAGATCAAGGTTTTCCTGTATTTCGTCAACCGTCCAATGAGTGTTGCTTTGGTCTTGTGGTGATTGTGCCTGTGGTGTCATCGTTGCTCATGAGTGCATTAGGTCTAACTCGGCAAGAGCATTGTCTCCGCACCTACGCTTTGAACACGTTCGTTGCCAAGCATAAATAGCAAATAACATCGTCGAGGCCTGGTGCTCGATCCCTTCAATGACTGCCAGGAAAATCGGGGGTTTTGGTCAGCCTTGGGCATACAGACTTGCGGAGCACGAATGCCCCATTGGGAAAATGGAAGCTCTCAACAGATTAAAAGCCAGACTTGGGATTATCTGGAGGATTATTAGTATTTCAAGTTTTTTCTCTTCCAAAACCATCAAAGATGCTACGTGAGATCCAGCTCAGGAACGACGGATCATGCGAAGAATGGCATGACCTTCGGCTTTTGCACATGGCTTGGAGAAGATAACGTGCCGATAATCCCAAAGAGCGGTGCTGGCCCTATACACTGAGCCAAGCATAATGCTGAATGGGCACATGAGAACGAATGAGAAGCGGTCCGAAAAAACTACCACTCACGTTGATCATTTGCGCCTAGCCCAACAGCCAATCACGATGTGACTGAGTTTGGTGGATGCACCAGTTATTTGCTGCGCATCTGGAACTCCGGCACTATCTTTTGCCTGGGCCAACTCCATGATGGACAAGTAATCCACACTATTCCTGCGCATTGATGGCCCAGCAGCCGTGTTGAGTGTTTCTCATTGATTACTAAAGATCTTTACCGAACAGTCAATATCAGATGATATTGATGGAGAGGCTCCGGTAATCCAATGGGAGATAGCGGAACAGTGTTTGCCTCCAGGCTCGTTATTTACGATAATATCTGCAAGCATTGCCAGAATTTCATGTCTCCGGTTGAATGGGGGAATTCTTCGACGGACCCCAGCATTTGTATGGTTTTCAAGAATCCCATCCAGAAATGTCTATCTTCTCAGCATCCCCACAATTCTGGAGGAAAAAATATGGGTACCACGTTGTTTCTATATTTGGTGGGAGTAGAATGAAACGATGATGCATAATGCCATATACGGTATTTTTTCGAGGTTTATCAAAACAAGGAAGCAAAGAAAGTTAGCGTTCAGGTAGAATATGAAGCTTCAGCTGATAGTATCTTCCAATATGCGAAGTTTATTTGCGTATTTTGCAAACAGGGTAGAGCTCCGCAATGACTGCTGATTCATCGCCGGACAAATATTCTGTTTCAAGCAATGCAGACGTGGTCAATTGTAGAGACTTGTAGGAAATCGGAGGCGCAACATCGCAAAATTCGCATACTCTGCAGAGGTATTTTCACGAATTGCTCCTCAACGAAACAAAACGCTAAACCGGCATTGATGGTATTCAGTTTCATACATACTCGACAGGATATGCTATGGAGCCGAGGTGAGACAGCAATCTGCGGCATGTCCCGGGTACCAAATATCATTTGTCCCTAAGCCTCGCATTAAACCTTCACGGTCTTTCGACGTATCGTCAGTGCTTGGTATTCTCAGATAGGTCGAAAGATATTTTATTTCAATCTGCACCGCAAAGACCGAGAAATATGCATAAGAAGTCGTCGCCGTTCAGTAAACCAAGATGAGGCAAGTGGGATTGAG
This sequence comes from Basidiobolus meristosporus CBS 931.73, assembly GCA_002104905.1. NCBI lineage: Eukaryota > Fungi > Basidiobolomycota > Basidiobolomycetes > Basidiobolales > Basidiobolaceae > Basidiobolus > Basidiobolus meristosporus. Next base: position 124,422 of record MCFE01000024.1, on the reverse strand, counting down.
GGAACAGGGGTACTTCGGAATTAAAAGGGGAAAGTACTACAACCAGTTACTGATGCACTTAACTGTTCAACTGATATTGCACGGTCGATTTGTTTGAATTAAGATTGAAATGGGAATTAGTCATGCATGATAATTCCTTAAAATCGTCAAGATGCTGATTTGATAGAAACAACACCAAACTTTATCAATTTTGTTCCAAAGAGTTGTTCATCACATTCCCTCGTTGTTTTTGCATTACTTGCTAAATCCACTCACGTAAACTTTCTCAAATACTCCAAACCACTTACCAGTTTCCCATTCTGCCTGTTTACAAAAGTAAGATAATTATAACACATGTATGAATGGATGTCAATTGCAAGCAACCAGCTTAATCCCTAAGAAAAAAGTTAAGAAAAGGCCAGCAAAATACCACCGTAATATCAGCTGAATTCCAAGTTTCTCAGAATTGACAACTCTCAATATTTCTGTTGTAAGATGATGGGCAGGCAAGTAAACAAATTCTGCTGGAGGAGACTGGGCCAACTAGCATCCATACCAAATTTGGTAATTAGCTACCCATTACTTCCATCAAAAATTGCATTTGAAATTTTGAACCAAAAATACCTGCAAAATACCATCAGAATACCAGCTGAAAATCAGATGAATTCCAAGTTGGGGATTTTTTATAGGGAATGCTATGAACGGCCTATATCTTGAATAATGATTAAAAGTATGATGAAGGTCTTAGAATTTCTAGGAACCGGCAGGTTAGTGTAAAGATAAAAAATACATAAAAACCCAACACTTTGCATACACTTATTCATGGATTACCATCCTGTTTGTGAGCAGCAAGTTTCACACAATACACATTTGTTCTGATACCATATGCATCAATGTGCCAAAATGTAAGTTGGGAAAGAAAGTCACAAACTGCCCTCAAATCCTAATTCTACTTTCTGTTGTATAAGTCTTGGATATATTGGAAGTGATTGGGAGGACAAGTAGATTTTGTGGTTCTCACTTAATGATTTATTGAATGTAAAAGTAGTATTTATACTTTTACATGGTCTTGGCATTATAAACACATAGAATAGGCTAAGGAAGGTCCCAAGAACATGTGTGCAAAGTTTGGGGCTGTTTGGACAACTTATCAAATTTTCATGTTCTGGGTAAATATTCCAAGTAAATCCCGACAAGGAATTTGGTCAGTATTCTCTAGGATTTGAAGGTAATGATCTAAGTGACTAAGTTAGGTGAATATTTAAGTGGAAATACAAATTTTTACAGCACTCCCACTCAGCTAAATGTTCATACTGACTAGTCCTAATTTTGACCTAAGATATTCAAACTTGTCTCTAGCTAATGGTTTTGTAAATATGTCTGTAATCATTTAATGTGAAGGGCAGTAAACTAAGCTAACTAAGCTACTCTCTATAGCTTCATGTATAAAATGTTGTCTAATATCTAGGTGCTTAGTTCTAGCATGAAGAGTTGGATTTCTACCTAATTGTATACATCCTTGATTATCTTGAAATAAAGTGATAGGCATTTTTTGACATAGGCCTAAATATGTTAAAAGCTTTCTTAACCACATTGCTTCTTTTGTAGCTTCACAGGCTGCCATATACTCTGCCTCTGTGGTGGAAAGTGCTATGGTTGGTTGCTTTCCTGAATTCCATGAAATTGCTGCTTGACAGTAAAGAAAGGTGTATCCTGTGGTGGATCTTCTGTCTTCCAAGTTTTGTTCCCAATCAGCATCTGAGTATCCCACAAGATCCTTTTCAAAATCGTTATAAGTGTATCTTAAGCAGATATCCGTAGTTCCTTTTAGGTACCTAAAAATCTGCTCAACTGCTGCAATATGATCAGATCCATAGTTCTGATAATGTTGGCTGACAGCTCCCACTGAATATGAGATATCTGAATGTGTCCAAGCATGATATACATCAGACTGCCATCTGTAGATTGATAAGGAAAGTTAGTGCTTTCAGATGGCACCAAGCTCTCTTGGTTTGGTTGAGTTTTGACCAAGTTAAGGCTTGTCTCCATTGAGGTAGTTGCTGGTTTACAGTCTTCCATTTTGTACTTCTTTAGTATTTCTTGAGTATACTTGGATTGGCTTAGGGTGATAGTCTGGGTACTTCTGTCTATGGAGAATTTTATCCTTAGGTAGTAACTGAGCTCTCCTAGATTGGACATCCTGAGCTCTTTAGATAGGCAGGATTTAGTCTCATACAATGTTGCTAGGTTATTGGTGGCTATAATAAAATCATCCACATATAGAGCTAATAGAACTGGACTTGCCCTATCTGGCTTATAATATATACCATAGTGAGCATTACTCCTCTTGAAACTTAAAGATTCCAAATAAGGATCTATCTTGCAATTCCAGGCTCTTGGTGATTGTTTGAAACCATAGTGACTTATTAAACTTGCAGGCCAAATAGGGGTTATCTTAGTCAGCAAACCCATCAGGCTGGCTCATATGCACATCCTCATCAAGTTCTCCATTCAAAATGCAGTTTTTACATCCATTTGATGAACAAAAAACTTATATTTGGCTGCAATAGCCAATTTCAATCTGATGGGATTAAACTTGGCTACCAATGCAAAGGTCTCAGTATAGTCAAGTCCATTTGTTTGAGAGTATCCTTTGGCCACAAGTCTTGCTTTGTATCTTTCAATTGTACCAGCAACCTTGTATTAGTCTTGAAGACCCATTTGCATCCAATTGATTTTTGGTTGATTGGTAATTTGACTAAGTCCCAAGTTTGATTTTCCATCAAGGCCTGATATTCCTCAGTCATTGCAGATCTACAAAACCTTGTCTGAGGGCTATTTAGGGCCTCTTTTACAGTCTGGGGTTCATCAATATGGGGTGAATAGGCATAGGCCAAGTTTGTACCTTCATTGATATAGTGATTTGGATTATTTCTTGTCTGATTGGATCTTCAGGCATTTGATACTGGAATGATCACATCTGTGATATTCCTCAGCACTGATTCAGGCTGAACCATGTTTGTAGAGTCCTCTGCAGTGAAAAATATTTCATTTTTTGCTCTGATTTAATTCTCACTATTGGGGGACATGAGATCAAATTTTTGTCATCATTTGATGTCATATTTTGTGAAATTTTGGATTGACATCAAACAATACATCCCTGGACTTGATTAGCTTCTTTACTTTGGTATTGTAGAGTCTGTATGCTTTACTCTCATTGCAGTAGCCCAATAATATGCATCTTGTACTTTTTGGCTCAAATTTTGACTGATTTCCGGGCAGTTTCTTGGCATATGCTGTACACCCAGATATTCTTAGATGTTCCACACTTGGTCTGTATCCATACCATGCTTCAAACAGAGTAGAATCATGAAGTATTCTGTTATAACTCCTACTTTTAAGATATACAGCTGTGGCAACTGATTCCACTCAAAATGATAGGATAATTTTTGATCACGCATCATAGATCTTGCCATATCAATTATTGATCTGTTAGCACGTTCTGCTACTCCATTTTGCTGTGGGGAGTATGGTACAGTAGTGTCTTGCTTTATCCCATGAATTTTGCAGAAGTGGATGAAGAGTTTTGAGGTATATTCTCCACCATTGTCAGAGCGTATTTTCTTGATTTTTTCACCAGTTTCTCTTGTTGTAAGAGTCTTGGAGATATTGGAAGTGATTGGGAGGACAAGTAGATTATGTGGTTTTCACTTAATGATTTATTAAATGTAAAAGTAGTATTTATACTTTTACCTGGTCTTGGCATTACAAGCACATAGAATAGGTTAAGGAAAGTCCCAAGAACATGTGTGCAAAGTTTGAGGCTGTTTGGACAACTTTGAGAATTTTCATGTTCTGGGTACCTGGTATTTTTGGTGAAAATATTCTAAGTAAATCCTGACAAGGAATTTGGTCAGTATTCTCCAGGATTTGAGGGTAATGATCTACGTGACTAAGTTAGGTGAATATTTAGGTGGAAATACAAATTTTACAACATCTCTCTCCACCATGGCTTTAAACTCCCTGAGCTTAGACAGAGCTTGTTCCTTTCTCTCCATGAAGTAGACCCATGTGTATCTTGTATAATCATCAATAAAAGTGATTAAATACTTCATCCCACCTAAGGATAAATTTTGCATAGGTCCACACAGATCTGAGTGAATTAGATCTAATTTTTTCTTAGTTTTGATTAACCCAGAGCTCTTGAATGGTTGTCTGGCTTGTTTCCCATATATGCAGGCTTCACAGTGCTCTAAATTAGCTGGGGGATCAATTTTTACTCCAGAAATTAGCTGATCTTTGATCATTTTGCGCAAATAATCAAAATGATGTGCCCAAATCTCCTGTGCCAGAGCATTAGTGTTTCTTCATTGAAGTTACTTATATTGACTTCTTAATATGATGGAATATAAGTCAACTTGTATAGATTCTGATCTCTGATACCCAAAGCAATATTGGCACCATTTTGATCAGTGATCTTGCATCCAGAATTGTCAAAGCTGAAACTGAGTCCTTCTGCTGTGGCCTTGCTTACAGATATTAGGTTCTTGGCTATTTCTGGTACATAGAGTACTTCTTTAAAAGTCAGTGTATGGCTTCCTTCATTGCTTCTAAGGTTTACTTGGATAGTTCCTTCTCCCACTGCATCAAGTGTTCTATTGTGACCCATGAAAACCTTCTTGATTGGAATTTCTTCATATTGGGTAAAATGTTCTTTTTGGTGTGTAAAGTGTTGAGATGCTCCAGAGTCAATATACCATGTCTGAGAATCCTTGTTTGTGGTCATATTTAATGCAGATATGAATAGTCTATCTTCAGTTGTTTTAGCATTTCCATATTCAGGCTTCTTTTGCTGATTGTCTTTCTTTTTGAGACACAGGTGTAATATGTGTCCTTTCCTTTTGCAGTAGTTACAAAACAGGTTGCTATTGCCTTTGTAGGGTCTTGGGTACCTCCTTTGTTGGTTATCATTGCTTATTAAAGCATTTTCTTCTTCCTTCTTATTGGTGCTTGACTTTCTTAATTCTTCATCCAGGAGCCTTCTATATACAAAATTCAAGATCAAATCTTCAGTTCTGGACTCTAGGGCTGATACAAGGCCCTGAGACATGTTTGTCAGGCTTTTCAGGATGGTAACTATCACATCCTCATCAGTAGTTGGTACGCCCACAGATTCCATCTCATCTACCAGCAGGGTAGTTCTGTTAATTAGATTCTCATTTCTTCTCCTGGCAGCATCTTTGTAGTAAAGAATTTTTGTCTCAGATACATTTTCTTAGCAGCTGAACATGACTGGTAGGTGTCTTCTAATGCCTTCCAGGCATTTTTTGCTGTTTTTGCTCTTGAGCATTGAATTAGCAATTTGCCTTTAACATTAAGGTAAATGCAGTGAGAGGCACTTTGTTCTTTCTTCTGGTACTTTTAGACATCCTCTCCCACATTTTTAGGAGGGCATCCTTCTCTCATGACAATATCCCAAAGGCCTCTTTCTTGTAGCAGCATTTTAATCTTCACCTTCCACACTTGGTAGTTAGATCCATCCAACTTTTCAGCAGTGGGAAAAATTCTAGTAATTGCAGTAGTAGACATTGCAGAGAGTGACAGCTTGGGGCTCATAACCTGTTGTAAGAGTCTTGGAGATATTGGAAGTGATTGAGAGGACAAGTAGATTATATGGTTTTCACTTAATGATTTATTGAATGTAAAAGTAGTATTTATACTTTTACATGGTCTTGGCATAGCAAACATGTAGAACAGGTTACAGAAGGTCCCAAGAACATGTGTGCAAAGTTTGGGGCTGTTTGGACAGCTTTGAGAATTTCATGTTCTGGGTACCTGGTATTTTGTTGAAAATATTCTAAGTAAATCCCAACAAGGAATTTGGTCAGTATTCTCTAGGATTTGAAGGTAATGATCTTAGTGACTAAGTTAGGTGAATATTTAGGTGGAAATACAAATTTTACAACAAACTCCCACTAAATACGAGATATCTGAATGTGTTGTAAGCATGATATACATCAGACTCCCAACCATAGATTGATAAGGAAAGTCTGTGCTTACAGATGGCACCAAGCTCTCTTGATTTGGTTGAGTTTTGACCAAGTTAAGGCTTGTCTCCATTGAGGTAGCTGCTGGTTTACAGTCTTCCATTTGGTACTTCTTTAATATATCTTGAGTATACTTGGATTGGCTTAGGGTGATAGTCTGCATTTGTCTGTCTATGGAGAATTTTATCCTTAAATAGTAACTGAGTTCTCCTAGATAGGACATCCTGAACTCTTTAGATAGGCAGGATTTATTCTCATCCAATGTTGCTAGGTTATTGGCAGCTATAATAAAGTCATCCACATATAAAGCTAATAGAACTGGACTTGCCCTATCTGGCATATAGTATATACCATGGTGAGCATTACTCCTTTTGAAATTTGAAGATTCCAAATAAGAATATATCTTGCAATCCCAGGCTCTTGGTGATTGTTTGAAACCATATAGAGACTTTTAAGCTTGCAGACCAAATGGGGGTTATCTTGGTCAGCAAACCCATCAGGCTGGCTCATATACACATCCTCATCAAGTTCTCCATTCAAAAACTCAGTTTTTACATCCATTTGATGAACAAAAAACTTATATTTGGCTGCAATAGCCAATAGACTTGTTCCGTTGGATAGTGCCACATTGAGCCATGAGTGCCAAATAGTGCCATAGTGTGCCTGAGAGTCATAGCAGACCTAAACTTGGCCACAGAGTGTGACATATAGTTCTGCATATTCATGCAAAGCAGCCCCTGTGTTTCACCTACTGTGCGGGAGAAAATCAATTTTTTTACCTTTTTTTTGGGATCAAAATTGTGCATGACGTAATAGAGCACAGACAGACTGAAGATATGCATCTGGTACATAATACCCATGGCACTCTAAATCTAGCCCCACAGGCTTGTAGCATGTCACAAAAATGCATGGCACTATCTTGGTCCACTGGTACTATCTGGCACTATAAGTGCTTTGTATAGGTTCTACTTTAGGCCTAATATTTAAATATAGTGCCAGATAGTACCAGTGGACCAAGATAGTGCCATGCATTTTTGTGACATGCTACAAGCCTGTGGGGCTAGATTTAGAGTGCCATGGGTATTGTGTACCAGATGCATATCTTCAGTCTGTCTGTGCTCTTTTATGTCATGCACAATTTTGATCCCAAAAAAAAGGTAAAAAAATTGATTTTCTCCTGCACCATAGGTGAAACACAGGGGCTGCTTTGCATGAATATGCAGAACTATATGCCACAATCTGTGGCCAAGTTTAGGTCTGCTATGACTCTCAGGCACACTATGGCACTATTTGGCACTCATGGCTCAATGTGGCACTATCCAACGGAACAAGTCTAATGTCAATCTGATGGGATTAAACTTGGCTACCAATGTAAAGGTCTCAGTATAGTCAAGTCCATTTGTTTGAGAGTATCCTTTGGCCACAAGTCTTGCTTTGTATCTTTCAATTGTACCAGCAACCTTGTATTAGTCTTGAAGACCCATTTGCATCCAATTGATTTTTGGTTGATTGGTAATTTGACTAAGTCCCATGTTTGATTTTCCATCAGGGCCTGATATTCCTCAGTCATTGCAGATCTACAAAACCTTGTCTGAGGGCTATTTAGGGCCTCTTTTAAAGTCTGGGGTTCATCAATATGGACTGAATAGGCATAGGCTAAGTTTGTACCTTCATTGATATAGTGATTTGGACTATTTCTTGTCTGGTTGGATCTTCAGGCATTTGGTACTGGAACAATCACTTCTGTGATATTCCTCAGCACTGATTCAGGCTGACCATGGTTGTAAAGTCCTCAGTAGTGAAAAATATTACATTTTTTTGCTCTGATTTAATTCTGACTATTGGGGGACTTGAGATCAAATTTCTGTCATCATCTGATGTCATTTTTTGTGAAATTTTGGATTGGCATCAAAAAACATATCCTTGGACTTGGTTAGCTTCATTACTTTGGTATTGTAGAGTCTGTATGCTTTACTCTCATTGCAGTAGCCAAATAATATGCATTTTACACTTTTTGGCTCAAATTTTGACTGATTTCCTGGCAGTTTCTTGGCATATGCTGTACACCCAAATATTCTTAGATGTTCTGCACTTGGTCTGTATCCATACCATGCTTCAAATGGAGTAGAATCACAAAGTATTCTGTTGTAACTCCTATTTTTAAGTTATACAGCTGTGGCAACTGATTCCACCCAAAAATGATAGGATAATTTTTGATCATGCATCATAGATCTTGCCATATCAGTTACTGATCTGTTTGCACATTCTGCTACTCCATTTTGCTGTGGGAAGTATGGCACAGTAGTCACTTGCTTTATCCCATGAATCTTGCAGAAGTGGATGAAGACCTTTGAGGTATTTTGTCTACCATTGTCAGAATATATTTTCTTGATTTTTTTCACCAGTTTCTCCCTCCACCATGGCTTTAAACTCCCTGAGCTTAGACAGAGCTTCTTCCTTTCTCTCCATGAAGTAGACCCGTGGGTATCTTGTATAATCATCAATAAAAGTAATTTAATTCTTCATCCCACTTAAGGATAAATTTTGCATAGGTCCACACAGATCTGAGTGAATTAGATCTAATTTTTGCTTAGTTTTGATTAACCCAGAGCTCTTGAACAATTGTCTATCTTGTTTGCCATATATGCAGGCCTCACAGTGCTCTAAACTAGCTGGGGGATTAGTTTTTACTCTGGAAATTAGCTGATCTTTTACCATTTAATACAAATAATCAAATGATGTGTCCAATTCTCCTGCACCAAAGCATTAGTGTTTTCTCATTTAAGTTACTTAAATTGGCTTTCAGATATGATGGAATATAAGTCAACTTGTATATATTCTGATCTCTGATACCCAAAGCAATATGGGCACCATTTTGATCAGTGATCCTGCATCCTGAATTGTCAAAGCTGAAACTGAGTCCTTCTGCTGTGGCCTTGCTTACAGATAGTAGGTTCTTGGCTGTGTATGGTACATGGAGTACTTCTTTAAAAGTCAGTGTATGGCTTCCTCCACTGCTTCTAAGGTCTTATTGATAGTTCCTTCTCCCACTGCTTCAAGTGTCCTATTGTCACCCATGAAAACCTTCTTGATTGGAATTTCTTGATGTTGGGTAAAAATTCTTTTTGTGTGTAAGATGTTGAGATGCTCCAGAGTCAATATACCACATCTGAGAATCCTTGTTTGTGGTCATATTTAGTGCAGATGTGAGTAGTCTATCTTCAGTTGTTGCAGCATTTCCATATTCAGGCTTTTTCTGCTGACTATCTCACTTTTTGAAGTACAGGTCTGATGTGTGTCTTTTCCTTTTGCAGTAGTTAAAAAACAGGTTGCTGTTGCCTTTGAAAGGTCTGGAGTATCTCCTTTGTTGGTTTTCATTGCTTATTAAGGCATTTTCTTCTTCCTTCTTATTTGCACTTGATTTTCTTAATTCTTCATCCAGGAGCCTTCCATATACAAGATTCAAGATCAAATCTTCAGTTCTGGACTCTAGGGCTGATAAAAGGCCCTGAAACTTGTCTTTCAGGCTATTCAGGGTGGTTACTATCACATCCCCATCAGTAGTTGGTATGCCTGCAGATTCCATCTCTTCCACCAACAAGTTATTCTGTTAATTGGATTTTTTATTTCTTTTCCTTGGGGCATCTTAATAGTAAAGAATTTTCAATTAAGATACATTCTCTTAGCAGCTGAACATGACTGATAGATGTCTTCTAATGCCTTCCAGGCATTCTTTGCTGTTTTTGCTCTTGAGCATTGAATTAGCTATTTGTCTTTAACATTGAGGCATATGCAGTTGAAGGTCTTTTGTACTTTCTTCTGTTACTTCAAGGCTTCCTCTCCCATATTTTTAGGAGGGCATTCTTCTCCCATGACAATATCCCAAAGGCCTCTTTCTTGTAGTAGCATCTACTTCATCTTCCCCACTTGGTAGTTAGATCCAACCAACTTTCAGCAGAGAGAAAAATTCCACTAATAGCTGTAATAGACTTTGCAGAGAGTGGCAGCTCAGGGCTCACATTGTGTTGTAGGAGTCTTGGAGATATTGGAAGTGATTGGGAGAACAAGTAGATTGTGTGGCTTTCACTTAATGAATAATTCAATGCAAGGGTAGTATTTATACATTTACATAGTCTTGGTGTAGCAAGCATATAGAATAGGTTAAGAAAGGTCCCAAGAACATGTGTGCAAAGTGTGGGGCTGTTTGGACCACTTATCTAATTTACCTGTTCTGGGTACTTGGTATTTTGGTGAAAATATTCTGAGTAAACCCGCCAAGGAATTTGGTCAGTATTCCCTAGAGTTTGAAGGTAATGATATAAGAAACTAGTTAGGTGAATATTCAAGTGGAATTGCAAATTTTTACAACAGTTTTCACTTGATGATTTATTGAATATAAAAGTAGTGTTTATACTTTTACATGGTCTTGGCATTACAATCACATAGAGTAGGCTTGGGAAGGTCCCAACAACATGTGCGCAAAGTTTGGTGCTGTTTGGACAACTTTGAGAACTTTCATCTTTTAGGTACCTGGTATTTTGGTGAAAATATTCTAGGTAAATCCCAACAAGGAATTTGATCAGTATTCACCAGGATTTGAAGGTGATGATATAAGTGACTAAGTTAGGTGAATATTTAGGTAAAATTATAAGTTTTTAAAACACTTTCTAACTGATATCATCATCATGGATATCAAAACCTTGCTTGAAGCATACTTTTTGATCAGGCAAATAAGCAAATCTTGCAAATGGCCAACTACTTTATGAGTTATAGAAGTGTCAGTTGGGTCCCATTTAGAAAAGCAAGATCTTGTCCTCTCATTTATTGCCCAAAAGCAATACAAGTGTTTAGTGCAATAGTAAGCTGTTAATAGATTTCAGTAAAGTGATATCTCCTTTACAGATAATTTCTGTCAACTTGGAAAGCTGTAGAAGAATATTTGATTCCAAATCAGATTCTATCTTGCAATTCCAAGCTGTTGGTGATTGTCTGAGACAAAATAGAGAATATCAAGCTTGCAGACCACATGGGGGTTATCTTAGTAACATACTCATCTGACTGGTCTGTATACTTTTCCTCATCACAGTCCCCACTCAAGGATGAAGTTTTACAACCATTTGATGAGTAAACTGATGTATTTACTAAGTTGTCACCTAAATTGAGAAAACAGCAGAATAGGTAAAATAGTCAAGATACTTATTGATGCACAGTATATTCATACAAGAAGACATCCACTGAGAGAAATGTGTCTGGAGCATTATCAAGAGTAAACAAAGCAAGGAAAGCACTATTCTGAGCAACAAATGTAAGATTGAGTAAGATTACCAGTAACTGTGTCCTACCACTGGCATCATAGCAGATATTTTAGTGCCAGATAGTGCCATAGAGTACCAGATTGATCCAGCACTATAAACAGGTGGACATTGTGTGGCACTATCCAATGGAACAAGTCTAATATATTCCTTCTCCTAGCTGGACTCTGCTGTGTTGTATTTTGATTAGTTTAGGGCTTGTTCTACAATGTAGAGGCTAATCAACAATATATAACAACTTGCTGTATGCTAATACTGAAATAGTTTATTGGGAGTTTGATATACCAATAGAAGACTTAACTTTCACTAATATCCTCAATGTTAGGCTCAGAATATACTGTAGACAATGTTTCTCACTGGTACAGCAGTGTTCTTACCTTCTGTCAACCGTGGGGCTTATTTGCTTTTTAGTAACTTTTCCTTATTGGGATGTCACTTTCCTTTCTGAGATGCTATTTCCTAATATGAAAATTTGGAGCTCACCTTTAACCCAAAGGGGTGTCTTTAGAGTAAAGGGGTTTCTTGGAGGGGACTTTTCCAACAGAAAAGTGGTAGTTTTCTTCTAGAACTTAGATTGGATTCTTGTGAGCATTGCAGTCTCTTTATTGATGTAGTACCAATCAAAGTCAGAATACTCAACAGCACAAGTGATGCAGGGGAAGTCTTATAACCTTTAAACTTGTAATTGTAGTGTGGAGATTCTGGAAAGAGAGGCTCACTTTTATTTTTCAGCTGGGGAAGTCATATATATGAGAATTCTGAAGGACCAAAGTTTTTGAACAATTGCGCAAGCAATACACATGATGCAAAACTAAAATTCTGCAGTGGTGCAGATTGGACATGGACCCAGCATTTGTGAGAATCTCACGTGATTTTATTGGCAGGCTCAAAAGTTACATGCAATCAAAGTCATCATAGTAACCCTAGCAATAGAGGCCTAGTATATATGGGTAATGGACTCTTTTGATCATAAATCCTTAAGTACTGCTTCAAATGAGCTGTAATTTGACACATGTGTTGGCTACTGTGTGTTCTGCATGACATAATATTACTGAGTTGATTGCTTGCTAGGGTCTTGAGCTTTTGTCCTTAAAACTTGGAATTTCTTGATCTGTCATTTGTGTACAACAGTAGCAAAAGCAAAATAAAGAAATGAGTGCAATATTAGATTTGAGATATTGTAATAATGGAATACTTTCCATTACCACAACTCTAGTCCCCCTTGTAGGGGCATTCTGGCTCTTTTTTGTGTGAGCTCTGTAATGAATGGTTTAGAATTTGGCTTGTGACCAAGAAAGACCCAGCATAACTTGGTAGAGTTTTCCTAATAGAAATTAGTTGCTTGTTGCACCCAGCCCAACTTTGCATTACTCAACCAATTACCTACATATTGGGGCTGCTTAGCTTCTTAATGCCATAGGCATGGGTGTCTCCATGTGCACATTTGTCCTCAGTATTTTCCAGCTCTTCCTGGCTGTCTTCCATGTGCCAACTCATCATATCTATGAAAAACCTCAAGGTAATATTCTGGGTGAGATTGGAATATGATAGTGTCTGTAACTTGACTGGTGCTCCTATCTCCCCACACATCTACTCCATAGGAAACTCCCAAAATGTGAAGTAAGGTCCAATATTCTCAACACACCAAGCAAGATGGAGTAGCAAATGGATACAGTAGTGGCGGAGGTCTACATGTTTAGCTTTATGTTTGTAGTATAGCCGCTCAAATCCTGTCACAAACTCTTCACACAGAAGCTGTAGATGCGTCAAGTTGGCATTGGTGATCCACTTCTGGATAAATATTCCTACAATGTCCACATATAGTTCCCAATGCTTCCAATGTACTCTTGGTAGAAATGGCTTTGGAAGGCCACTTCAATATATACAAATACAGTTCATCCAGTCCTTGCACATGTATTGTTGCATATGTGTATGAATGATGATTGGAGCCCATGAGAAGTACTTAGGGTAGTAGATACTCTATAATATCTTGCCAATTCTTTGGATTTTCTCTGGTATCTCAGAGGGCTCATCTAGCCTGAAATGCCCCATGTACAACTTGGTTGTCAGTATAGGGATATTGTTGAAAAGCACTGGAAAGCTTTTGCTCCAACAGATACCCTCTATCTTAAGTATATCTGGTTTCCAATTAAGTCCATATTCAAGCCATCAGCTTATGGCTTGCCAACTTTGCTGCAATGGCATATGGACTTCTGTGCATTCTCTCTGCAGAAAGATGATGTTATTAGTATTGGTGTTTGGGTAATAATAGTGTGTGTGGGTTATGGAGTAAGTCCCCTGGATCTCACACATTCAACAGCTATACCATCCATTGTGCCCAGAGAAGCCAGCTATCTTGCTGATGGCTGGGGCATCTCCAATGCAGATAATAATATGTGATTAGACATGATGGCCATTTACTGTTATCCTGCTTGAGAGCATACAAAATTAATCCAGCAATGGATACAGGTAGCCATTCAGGTTGGAAGGTGACTTAGGCCCAGATGCTAGTGAGACTACCATCAGATTTCTGCTTCAATACCGTAAGGTAGGTGGTAGATTCAGCATGATGAGAATCTGTGGCCAGCAGGACTTGCTGGTAGAGTACTTGTTTAATGAGAATCCATCAAGTGCCAAGGCAAAGGCATGGTCATACATACCTACAAAGTAGCCCTTGCTTCTTAGCTGTTTGTAATGTTTGCCATCAAATATAATGGATATGTTTGCGCTTGATTGATACTGAGTGCAGTACTTTATAGCTTTACAATATTTGTCAGACTGGCAAGTTGGACACCTTGCAATGGTGGCATTTTCTGATGTGAATGCCATGCAATTGTTGACACATGCTGGTTTCAGGACAGTCTCTGGGTCATATGTTGCCAGCTGCCTAATGGTTGTCCAATTATACCATGTATATGGTAAGTTGCATCCTGGGGTGATTTGGCAAGAAGTAGTAGTAAATCCTCAAAGCCCCCATTACTGATATTAGTGGAAATGCACCACTTCTCTAGCCACATCATCACATTTTTCACCATTAGATGAATAAATGAGCTCACTTGACCCCAGAGAGTATCCTTGGCATTTTTTCCATAGGTGTTGTCTCACTGTATAATGGGATTTTGCTGGGCTCCTGCACAGTACTGTTGTTAGGGAAGAAAGGCTCATAATCCATCAGTGAGCCTGCATCTTCATAGCTATCACTATGAGTGCCATATTCAGAAGGCTGGGGTGGGCCTAGAGGTGTCACACACTCATCTGACTCAGTTTGCAAACAGTGACAAGTACAGCTAGGTGCTGTAATAGAGGTATCAAGTGGCTGGCAAGATATTGTTGGTATAGTAGTGACCGGTAAATGATCAAATATGTCTTATATGGCATAACATTGGCCATGATTCTTATGATACTTCCTGTTATGAATAGACACAAGGCAGGAGGAAAAGCTAGGCATGGCAGGAAAGGACTTAGGTGTGGACCATCAAGGCAAGGCAGGATTCAAGGCAAGGCTGTTTATTCAAGACCTGTGTTTATCAGACTGAGGAATACTTAAGGGGGGATAGGACTATATATACTTTTTGGCTATACTGATGCCAAGAGATATTAGCTAATACTAATGGGGTTGTGGGGTGAGGCACAGCAATGGTGCTGGGGATAATGACATAGATGACACGGAACTGAGACAGGATGGGGAAATGGATTGGGTCACCTGATCATGTGACTAAGTCATGTGACCTGGTATTTCCATATATGGTACTGGACTATGAAAAATACGATGGAAAGCTTCCATGGAATGTTCCATTGTGTAACAATGATTTGGAATGGTCAGGAACTTTCTGGAAGGTGGTAGAAGGTTTCAGAAGGAATCTCTTAGAAATTGAGCTAGGGAGCTGAAACTTGGCATGGGTGTTCATGGTTGTCATGTGATCATGACACTATTCCCCTCTTCCAGGCAAAGCTCTGTTTCCCTTTGGGGCAGGTTTTGCAGGATATTGTTGGTGGAACTGGGTAACTAGATCTTGACAATTAGTGAGATGGGTAGCTGGTTCCCATGTTTGGTCACTTGGATCATAACCAATCCAGTCTACTAAGTAGTACAGCTTTGACCGGATATACTTGGAGTCTAGAATCTGTTTAACTTCAAATTCTTGATGTTGGTCAACCTGGATGGCTTGGGGCTTTGCTTCTTGCTGGTTTGGCAATGTGTTCCTACAATACGGCTCCAGGAGGGACACATGGAAAGTATCATGGATTTTCATACTTGCTGGTAACTGTAGCTGATATACTATAGGGCTAAGCTTCTTCTTGATCCTGAAGGGACCAAGTTTCTTGAAATCCAACTTGTCACAAGGGCGGTTGGTGCTGATGTTTCTTCTGAGCAACCATACAGAATCTCCTTCATTAAGATCAGGGCTGGGATGCCGTTTTAGATTGGCAAATTTCTTGTAGCTTTCCTGAGCTAAGGATAGCTCTTCCTTGAGGGTGTTCTGGATGTCCTGGATTGCTTGGGCATGTTCAGCTGCATGTGGGCTCATTGGGTTTGTTGGAATCTGGATATCAGACTGAGGGTGGAATCCATAGTTTGCATAGAATGGTGTAAAACCGGTTGCACTATGGCTTGAGTTGTTGTAGGCAAACTCAGCAACAGGGAGTAGATCAACCCAATTGTCTTGCTGGTAATTGATATAGCACCGGAGGTATTGCTCTAGAATCTGGTTGATTCTTTCAGTCTGGCCATCAGACTGTGGATGGAAGGCAGTAGAGAGCTTGACTTGAACACCAAGGTATTGCATGAAGTGTTTCCAAAACTTGGACACAAACTGTGGGCCTCTATCTGACACAATATCACTGGGGATACCATGAAGGCGGAAAATATTCTTCAGGACTAAAGCAGCTGTTTCTTTTGCATCAGTGTTCTTACAGCAAGGGATAAAGTGAGCCATCTTGGTCAGCCGGTCAGCCACTACAAGTATAGTGTTGAAGCCACATGACTCAGGGAGGTCAGTAATGAAGTCCATAGATATAGATCTCCATTGGTGTTCTGGGATAGGCAGGGGTTGAAGAAGTCCATAGGGCTGGTGTCTGGCTGGTTTTGCACGGTTGCAAATATCACAAGTCAGAATGTATTCTTTGATAAGAGTTATCATTCTTAGGCCACCAGAAATCTCTTTTGATAGCATTCAAGGTTTTGGCAGTACCAAAGTGGCCTGCAGCCATTGAATCATGCCAAGACTTAATGATGTCTAGCTGGGTGGCAAGGTCTGGGACATAAAGCTGCTGCTTGTGGTAGATGAGGTTGTTTACCAAATGCAGGTTCTGGATGTTTGGGAACTTGGGAGGGGGCCCAACTGGGGATTCCAGATATTTCTTGACAGTGCTGGAAGTCATATCAGAGGCTTGGGATTCTGATATCCTTACTAGGAATGAAGGGATGACAAGACTTGAGGACTGGGTGGCAAGAATCTCAAAATGTTTCTTGCTCAGCAATGGGTGTTCCATTTGCTGACAGGCATCATCTCCCTCTTCCAGGGCATATTCCTTTTTTCTAGACAGGGCATCAGGCTTTCCTTGCTTTGCACCAGGTCTATAGGTGATAGTAAAGTCAAAGCTGGACAGGAAGAGTGACCATCTGGCTTGTCTCCGGTTTAGTACTTTGGAAGTTGCAAAGTACTCAAGGTTCTTATGGTCACAGAAGACTTTGATTTTGTGTTTTGCACCGTCCAGGTAGTGTCTCCATTGCTCAAAGGCTACAATGATGGCAAGCAACTCCTTATCATAGATATCATAGTTGATCTCTGCAGGGGAAAACTTCCGAGAGTAGAATGCAATGGGGTGCAACACATTGTCCTCATCATACTGGGAGAGTATGGCACCAAGGGCAAAATCAGAAGCATCAGTCTCCACTATGAATTGCTTCTCAAGGTCAGGGTGGGCAAGCAGGGGGGCCTTCAGGAAAGATTTCTTGAAGTTGGTTGAATGAGGCTGGATTGCTCCTCATTCCAGGCAAAAGGTGTGTTCTTCTGGGTAAGCTTTGTCAGAGGGGTGACTATCTTGGAGTAGTTGGCTATGAACCTGCGAATAGAAGTTGGCAAATCCCAGGAAGGATTGTACTTCCTTGACTGAGCTTGGAGTTTTCCAGGACTGGACTGAGTCAACTTTCTCTTGGGTCCATTCTTGTTCCCTCAGGGCTGATGAGGTAACCAGAAATTCTACTTCTCTCTGGTCAAATTCACACTTCTCTAACTTGGCATAGAGACCGGCAGAGTCTAGTTTTCTCAATACTTTCTTGACATGTTCATCATGTTCATCTTGGCTCTTGGAGTATATGAGAATATCATCAAGGTAGATTACCACAAACTGGTCAAGGTATTCGCGGAATATGTCATTCATGAGG
Source organism: Basidiobolus meristosporus CBS 931.73 (assembly GCA_002104905.1). NCBI lineage: Eukaryota > Fungi > Basidiobolomycota > Basidiobolomycetes > Basidiobolales > Basidiobolaceae > Basidiobolus > Basidiobolus meristosporus. The sequence goes on along the minus strand of MCFE01000024.1, from coordinate 106,696 downwards.
TGTTGAAACACAGCAGGGGCATTGGTGAGGCCAAATGGCATTACTTTGTACTCAAAGTGACCATATCTTGTGCGAAAGGCAGTTTTCCATTCATCACCAGGCTTGATTCTGACAAGATTGTAAGCTCCTCTCAAGTCTATCTTGGTGAAGACTTGGGCAGCAGATAGCTGATCCAACAGTGTGTTGATCAGGGGCAGGGGGTAGCGGTTCTTGACTGTGATCTTATTCAAAGCACGGTAGTCCACACACATTCTGAGGGTGCCATCCTTCTTCTTGACAAAGAGGATTGGGGCTCCAGCAGGTGATTTGGAGTGCTGAATAAAACCCTTCTGGAGGTTTTCTTGAATATAACCATGGAGTTCTTTCAACTCCGGCTGGGAGAGGTTATATATTGGGCCAAATGGGGGGACTTTTCCATCTTCAAGGTCAATAGGGCAGTCATAAGGCCGATGGTCAGGGAGGAGTTCTGCATTCTTCTTGTCAAAGACATGGGCAAACTCTTGGTACTTGGCTGGTATAGTTGCTGTGGGGGCTCCTTCAGCTGGCAAGGTATCTTGGGCTGTTGAACTGTTGGCAACCGTCTTTTCACGGTTATCAGGGTCTGGAGATTTCATGGAGTTGACTTGGTGGGATCTGGTGAATGACAGGATCTTGGATTTCCAATCAATACTCGGATTGTGGTAGCTCAGCCATGAGCTTCCAAGCACAATAGGATAGTGTGGTGAGTTGATGATGTTGAAGGCGATTCTTTCTTGGTGGGCAGTACTGGATAGCTGGAGTAAGCATGTTTCATGGGTAACGGCACCAGAGGAGAGTGATCTTCCATCAATAACTTCTACTTGGACTGGACAGGATTTCAAGGTAACAGGAATAGAGTGCTTCTGGACAAAGGCTTGGTCAATGAAACAGGATGAAGCACCGGAATCAATCAGGGCTAGGGCTGGGACAGGACTGGAGTCAGGGATCTGGATTTTGACAGGCATTCTCAAGGACTGGATAGATTTTGTGGCAAAGGAAGATTCTTGGATATGCTGGATTTTCATGGGTGGGTCCAGTTGCAAGCCTGTCAGTGCAACTGGACATTGGAGTTTCCCGACAGATCTGGATCAGGTTGGTTGCTGGAGGACTGCATCAGCTTGAAGCTGGACTTCTTGTTGGGGCAGGACTTGGCAAAGTGACCTGGTTGGCCACAGTATAGACAGAGGTTGGCTTGTTGACGTCTGGACTTTTCACTCTTTGATAGTTTCCTGTATTTGGCACTATCAATCTGCATAGGATCTTCTGGAGTGACTTGGGGAGCAGGAGGAGCTGGGGTTGCAACAGGAATGTGTCTTTGACGATTCTTTTGCTTCTTCTGGAATAGTCTGTTATCACACCGGATTGCTTGGTGCATAGCTTCAACCAATGTATCTGGATCTGGGAGTGTGAGTAGCAGATCACAAACCTCATCATTAAGGCCATCTTGGAATTGGCTTATCAAGGCTGCTTGACCCCAGGAGCTGAGGTCACTGGAGAGTTGTCGGAATTCTGAGGCATAGACTGATGCTGGTTTGTTCCCTTGTTTGAGGGTCTTGATCTTGTTGGCAGCAGTTCTGGCTTGGTCAAGGTTACCAAATGTTAGCTCCATTTCAGTGAGAAAGGCTTGGTAGTCTCTGAGGAGGGGAGAGTTGGTCTCCACTAATGGGGAGAACCACTTGAGAGCTGTACCAGTAAGCAGGTTGGAGATGAAACCAACTTTGGCCTGGTCAGTGGGGTACCGGTTGGGCTGGAGTGCAAGGTTGTTCTTCACCACGTTGATGAAGCCACGGAATTCATTCTGAGAGCCATTGAACTTGGTAGCAGGAGTATACTTGGGTTCTTGGTAGACTGGGACCTGGCTAGTTTGCTGGACACTTTGGTTCTGGAACTGAGCAAGAGTGTTTCTGAGGTCTGCATGGTCTTGCTGCAGTTGGGTAAAGGCAGCCATGAGCTGGGCAAAGTTCAGCTCTAGGTTGGACATGGTAGCAGAGGAAGGCGGGTGAACTTGCAAGGAATACTGGAATATACTAAACTAGGTTGTGGGTTTGTAAAGCCACTAGTATGTCAAGAATACAACTATTGAGCCACAATCCCCAACTTAAATAAGTTAGCGTCACTTCAGAAGGTACTGGTTTCAACGTCCTTTGATAGAGTATTGTACTAAAGCTTCCAATACTGTAACAACTGTAAACTCCACCAGCAGGGTAATAAAGTGAATGCAGCTTTGACCAATAGTTTTACAAAGATAAAGTATCTTTGCCTTTATAGGACAAGACTAGGGAAAGATGATGGGTGATACTTACGGTGAGTATTCCTTTTACAAGTTTTCTTCAAACTTTGGGCAGAAGGCAGGGATCCACAGGTAAGTCAGGAGAGTCTGATAAAACTGTTATGAATAGACACAAGGCAGGAGAGTAGAGCTAGGCAAGGCAGGACCAGGAAAGGACTTAGGTATGGATCAACAAGGCAAGGCGGATTTCCAAGGCAAGGCTGTTTATTCAAGACCTGTGTTTATCAGACTGAGGAATACTTAAGGGGGGATAGGACTATATATACTTTTTAGCTATATTGATGCCGAGATATGTTAGCTAATACTAATGGGGTTGTGGGGTGAGGCACAGCAATGGTGCTGGGGATAATGACATAGATGACACGGTACTGAGACAGGATGGGGAAATGGATTGGGTCACCTGATCATGTGACTAAGTCATGTGACCTGGTATTTCCATATATGGTACTGGACTATAAAAAATACGATGGAAAGCTTCCATGGAATGTTCCATTGTGTAACAATGGTTTGGAATGGTCAGGAACTTTCTGGAAGGTGGTAGAAGGTTCCGGAAGGAATCTCTTAGAAATTGAGCTGGGAAGCTGAAACTTGGCATGGGTGTTCATGGTTGTCATGTGATCATGACAGCATCTTGGTAGTAAAGAATTTATGTCTCAGATACATTTTCTTAGCAGCTGAACATGACTGGTAGGTTTCTTCTAATGCCTTCCAGGTATTCTTTATTGTTTTTGCTCTTGAGCATTGAATTAGCAATTTGTCCTTGACATTAAGGCAAATGCAGTTAAAGGCACTTTGTTCTTTCTTCTGGTACTTTAAGGCTTCCTCTCCCACATTTTTAGGAGGGCATTCTTCTCCCATGACAATATCCCAAAGGCCTCTTTCTTGTAGCAGCATCTTCATCTTCACCTTCCATACTTGGTAGTTAGATCCATCCAATGTTTCAGTAGAGGGGAAAATTCCAGTAATAGCAGTAGTAGACATTGCAGAGAGTGACAGCTCAGGGCTCATAAACTGTTGTAAGAGTCTTGGATATATTGGAAGTGATTTGGAGAACAAGTAGATTATGTGGTTTTCACTTAATAATTTATTGAATGTAAAAGTAGTATTTATACTTTTACCTGGTCTTGGCATTACAAACACGTAGGATAGGTTAAGGAAGGTCCCAAGAACATGTGTGCAAAGTTTGGGGCTGTTTGGACAACTTTGAGAATTTTCATGTTCTGGGTACCTGGTATTTTGGTGAAAATATTCTAAGTAAATCCCAACAAGGAATTTGGTCAGTATTCTCTAGGATTTGAAGGTAATGATCTAAGTGAGTAAGTTAGGTGAATATATAGGTGGAAATACAAAATTTTACAACACTTGGGACCTTCCTTGACCTATTCTATGTGATTTCAATGCCAAGACCAGGTAGAAGTATAAATACTACTTTTACATTCAATAAATCATTAAGTGAAAACCACATAATCAACTTGCTCTTCCAATCACTTCCAATATCTCCAAGACTCTTACAACATTTTTAAGGTATACAGCTGTAGCAACTGATTCCACCCAAAAATCATAGGATAATTTATGATCATGGATCATAGATCTTGCCATATCAGTTATTGATCTGTTTGCATATTCTGCTACTCCATTTTGCTGTGGGGAGTATGGTACAGTAGTCTCTTGCTTTATCCCATGAATCTTGCCAAAGTGGATGAAGAGTTTTGAGGTATATTCTCCAGCATTGTCAGAGCGTATTTTCTTGATTTTTTCACCAGTTTCTCTCTCCACCATGGCTTTAAACTCCCTGAACTTAGACAGAGCTTTGTCCTTTCTCTCCATGAAGTAGACCTATGTGTATCTTGTATAATCATCAATAAATGTGAATAAATAATTCATCCCACCCAATGATAAGTTTTGCATAGGTACACACAGATCTGAGTGAATTAGATCTAATTTTTTCTTAGTTTTGATTAACCCAGAGTTCTTGAATGGTTGTCTGGCTTGTTTCCCATATATGCAGGCTTCACAGTGCTCCAAATCTGCTGGAGGATCAATTTTTACTCCAGATATTGGCTGATATTTGATCAATTTGTGCAAATAAGCAAAATTGATGTGCCCAAGTCTCCTGTGCCAAAGTATTGGTGTTTCTTCATTTAAGTTACTTATATTGGCTTCCAAATATGATGGCACAAAAGTTTACCTGTATAGATTTTGATCTCTGATACCCAAAGTAATATGGGCACCATTTTGATCAGCAATCTGACATCCAGATTTGTCAAAGCTGAAACTGAGTCCTTGTGCAGTTGCCTTGCTAGCATATAGTAGGTTCTTGGATATTTCTGATACATAGAGTACTTCTTTAAAAGTCAGTGTATGGCTTCCTTCACTGCTTCTAAGGTTTACTTGGATGGTTCCTTCTCCCACTGCATCAAGTGTTCTATTGTCACCCTTGAAAACCTTCTTCATTGGAATTTGTTGATATTGGGTAAAAAGCTCTTTTTGGTGTGTAAAGTGTTGAGATGCTCCAGAGTCAATATACCACATCTGAGAATCCTTGCCTGTGGTCATATTTAGTGCACATATGAACAGTCTTTCTTCAGTTGTTGCAGCATTTTCATATTAAGGCTTCTTTTGCTGATTATCTCTCTTTTTGAGGCACCTGTCTGATGTGCGTCCTTTCCTTTTGCAGTAGTTACAAAACAGGTTGCTGTTGCCTTTGTAGTGTCTTGGGTACCTCCTTTGTTGATTATCATTGCTTATTAAAGCATTTTCTTCTTCCTTCTTATTGGTGCTTGATTTTCTTTATTCTTCATCCAGGAGCCTTCCATATATGTAATTTGAGGTCAAATCTTCAGTTCTGGACTCTAAGGCTGATACAAGGCCCTGATACCTATCTGGCAGACTATTCAGGAAGGTACCTATCACATCCTCATCAGTAGCTGGTATGCCCACAGATTCCATCTCATCTACCAGTAGGGTAATTCTGTTAATTAGATTTCTCATTTCTTCTCCCGGCAGCATCTTTGTAGTAAAGGATTTTTGTCTCAGATACATTTTCTCAGCAGCTGAACATGACTGGTAGGTGTCTTCTAATGCCTTCCAGGCATTCTTTGCTGTTTTTGCTCTTAAGCATTGAATTAGCAATTTGTCCTTAACATTTAGGCAAATGCAGTTGAAGCCACTTTGTTCTTTCTTCTGGTACTTTGAGGCTTCCTCTCCCAAGTATTTAGGAGAGCATTCTTCTCCCATGATAATATCCCAAAGGCTTCTTTCTTGTAGTGGCATCTTCATCTTCACCTTCCACACTTGGTGGTCAGATCCATCCAACTTTTCAGCAGGGGGATAAGTCCCAGTGATAGCAGTAGTAGAAATTGCAGAGAGCAACAGCCTGGGGCTCATAGCCTGTTGTAAGAGTCTTGGAGATATTGGAAGTGATTGGGAGGACAAGTAGATTATGTGGTTTTGACTTAATGATTTATAGATTTAAAAGTAGTATTTATACCTTTACATGGACTTGGCATAACTAACACATAGAATAGGTTAAGGAAGGTCCCAAGAGCATGTATTCATAGTTTTGGGCTTTTAGGACAACTTTGAGAATTTTCATGTTTTGAATACCTGCTTTTTTGGTGAAAATATTCTAAGTAAATCCTGACAAAGAATCTGGCCAGTATTTTCTAGGACTTGGAGGTAATGATCTAAGTGACTAAGTTAGGTGAATATTTAGGTGGAATTACAAATTTTTATAACATCTTTATGGTCAAGGAGCAATTTCATGAAATTCAAGAAAGCAACCAACCATGGCACTTTTGACCATTGATACAGAGTATATGGCAGCCTGTGAAGCCACAAACAAAGCAATGTGGTTAAAAAAGTTTTTTACAGATTTTGGCCCATGTCAAAAAATATGCCTATTACTTTATTTCAGGATAATCAAGGATGAACACAATTAGGTAGAAATCCAACTTATCATCCTAGAGCTAAGCACCTAGATATAAGACATCATCTTGTTGTAAAAATTCGGAATTCTACCTAAATATTCACCTAACTTAGTCACTTAGATCATCACCTTCAAATCCTAGAGAATACTGACCAAATTCCTTGTTGGGATTTACTTAGAATATTTTCACCAAAATATTAGGTACTCAGAACATGAAAATTCTGAAAGTTGTTCAAACATCCCCAAACTTTGCACACATGTTCTTGGGACCTTCCTTAACCTATCCTACGTGTTTGTAATGCCAAGACCAGGTAAAAGTATAAATACTACTTTTACATTCAATAAATCATTAAGTGAAAACCACATAATCTACTTGTTCTCCAAATCACTTCTAATATCTCCAAGACTCTTACAACACATCTAATACATGGAGTTATAGACAATAACTTAGTTAGCTTAGTTTACTGACCATCAGATGAAATGATTGTGGACATATTTATCAAACCATTGGCTAGAGACATGTTTGAATATCTTAGGTCAACTTAGGACTAGTCTGTATGAGCATTTAGCTGAGTAGAAGTGATGTAAAAATTTGTAATTCCACCTAAATATTCACCTAACTTAGTCATATAGACCAATACCTTCAAGTCTTAGAGAATACTGACCAAACTCCTTGTTAGGATTTCCTTAGAATATTTTCACCAAAATATTAGGTACTCAGAACATGAAAATTCTGAAAGTTGTTCAAACATCCCCAAACTTTGCACACATGCTCTTAGGACCTTCCTAAGCTTATTCTACGTGTTCAGCATGCCAAGATCAGGTAGAAGTATGAATACTACCTTTGCATTGAATAAATCATTAAGTGAAAACCACATAATCTACTAGTCCTCCAGATCACTTCCAATATCTCCAAGACTCTTACACCAATGTGATGCTGCAGATTCAATCATGATCCAAGCTTGGAAAATGAAGTAGAGCCTAGTGGTAAGGTAACTCAAAAGCATCTTGGATTCCAAGTTCAAACATATTCAAGGTAGTAATAGTTGTGTTGAGAATTTCATAATTGCACCTCCATATTAGCTTAGCTTGGTCATTAATATCATTACCTACAAATCTAGGAAAACTCTGACCAAGCTTCTAGCTGGGATTTACTTAGAACTTTTGCACTAAACTTCAGGTACCCAGAACACAAATTTTGATATATTGTTGAGGCAGCCCCAGACTCTGCACACATGGTCTTGGGACCTCCTGGAACCTATCATATGTGTCTGTTCTGCCAAGACCATGTAAAAGTATAAATACTACTTTGGTAATCAATTAATCATAGAGTGAGAACCATATAATCTACTTGTCCTCCCAATTGTAGCCAGTATCTCCAAAAGCTTACAAGCTGAACATCCCATTATAGTAGCTAGCCTAAGCTTTCAAAGGTGTCATTGAAGTCTTTGATTTGTCCAGTAAAAAACTGAGTAATAGAGCTTGTTCTTGGGGGTGGTTCATTTGGTTTCATATGCTTCTTCTATCTGAAGTAGCCCAGCCCAAGAACCCTCACTCACCTAGTCATGATTTCAAGCAGCTACAACACCAGTAGTACATTTGACAGTGCTCTGCCAACTCTGGGACATGTTTATTTCTCCTTCATACTGTTTGTTAAGTATCTGCTGTAGCTGTTGCTGTAAACATGTAATCTACTTAATTGCCTTATTACCTCCAATATTTCTAAAGCACTAACAGCAAGCTCCTGGTCATTGATCATGGATACATTGGGGGAGATATTAGATCTGCAAGATGATACATCAACACCCCTTTTTATAATATGATATTTGTGCCAATATTCTAGATCTCACAACAGCAATGCCCAGATGCAAATCATGATTTGCAACAATGGATTGAGGCGTTGGTACTTCAAGTCCAGTGATATTGAATCTCTTGTATTTGATGTACAAGAGGGAGGCTTTTTGAGAGCACCCTCTCCGATAATCTCGCACCACAAGCTGTCATTAGGGCATCAAAATCAATAAAATATGGGAGAAGATTTATTTAGGGTAAATTGCAGAATGGATGATGAGATGGTACAAAAAGGTGGACGAACACTACTCGCAGAACTTCAACTTCACCAACAGTCGATTCACCAGAATGGAGGCCCAGAGAGCCTCCCGATTTGGGTGAATCAAGTCCATATCGAATAGTGAAAGGGATTCCTGGAAGGCGTGAATGGAGTGGAAGTTCGGAGAAGGGTGGAATCGTGCCGAGATTAGTCGGTTCCCCAGTTGCTCGCGGTAGATTTGTGGCCAGGGATCGCCGGCTTGATACGGTACGCCGTTGTCAACTTTGTAGATGGTTAGCGGTGTTTCTGATATAGACAGGATCTGTTCAATGAGGTGGGCTCCTTGCTACAGGTTGAGGCTAGGTTAGTGAATTGGGTGGTTGTCAATAATATGGCGGCATTACCTCAACGTAGTCCGACATGGCTTTGTCCTGGTTTCTAGGCAGACTCAGTACCACAGTGTCGGCTTGCTTGATTTCGGTGAGCAATTCCGTGGTCAAGAAGCCCGAGTGTTTCAGGAAGATCCCCTTCACATTGCCCGCCTGCCGAATGGTGGAGGTAGGATCCACGAGCTGGTTTGTATCTGAAGGGAATCTACCAAACAATTCATTCATCACGCCGTGGAGGAACGGGTCCCCCAAGAAGATTATTCTTCGTTTGCTGACCAGACAACCTCCATCCACGGTAGGTGGGATGCACCCCGCTGGCCTCCACGTGGTCCTCCCGTCTGCAGTGGTCTCCAGGATCCCATTGAGCTCTTGGTTGGGCTGGCAAGCCGGCATGTCGTGGGAGAGGCTGGTGGGAACACATTCATCGCACAGATGCAGCGCGTGGTTCTTGAGGATCGTTTGGGAAGTTGCACCCTTGGAATTTCGCATCTCGCTAATGGCATTGTACCCGGATCCAAGGTGGATTAGGTCAAGGAACAGACCCGATTTAAAGGGCAGATGATAAGGGAATTTGTATGTACAGTCATCGGTGAAGATCCACTGATCCATGGCGTACAATTGACTTCCATGGATTCTGGCCAAGAAGGCATCTGGGCCAAACTCCACTTTCAAAAATGAGTCGAATGTTTGATTCATACTGAGTACTTCGCCTTTGAGCTGCTGGCATTTAGTGTAATCGTAAGGCTGGACCAACAAGTGTCCCAGGCCACAACGCTCGGTGCTCTTGCAGTTCAACACTCGCCAATGAGTGAGCCCTGGCCTTGTCAACACCTCGCAGTCGAAATAGAAGTTCTTTCTTGCCAGCTCGTCTCTAGTCAGAAGAGCCAGCTCGGAGGGACACCGTGGTGGGACATACTTATCCACATATGAGGCCAACTCCTCTTCCTCTGGCGAGGGACTCGAGTGCAAGGTATACTCCACGTCGAATTCGGCCCTGCGTGGGGAGATACGGGAGAACAAAGTGATCAGGAAGAATAAGATTCCCAGTACGACGAGAAAACCGATCTTCTGACAAACCCAACCGAACGTCGAAAATTTCACTAATGGCATCTCTCCAGACAAATGGGCGGGTCAAACTAAAAGGTGGTGGAGATGACGGGTGGGTGGAAGTATGCACCATCCCTGGTTTCGTAGCAGGGATCTGGGATTTTATAGGTGAATAGGTGGTTGGATTTGTTGATCCCTGATTCCCAAAATCAGCCATGGCTGAGGCAGATATGAGCCGTATCATGCAGTCGGATGCGTGCAGCCTAATCCTCATGATGACCATCCTTCTCTGCATGGAGCACATTAAACGTGTCGGCCCACGATGCAGTTGATCCTTCTGGGATGTAGTCCCCGCCTAGCTAGCTATGATTGGCACAGGATGACCAGGTTGGTATAAATGATGTGGACTGCGCAAATGGGCTCCAAACTTTGAGTGGAATTGGTTTGGTCGACTTAGAAATTGCCGACGATACGATGTCCTACTCAAGTAGATACGATCCGGAAGATTGGAATGAATTCGACAGCAGCGACTATACGGAAGACTTCGGCCTTGCGGAAGCCCACTTTTTCTCCATCAAGCAGATAGTCAACGACCTCACAGTAATGACTGGCAACAGCCTGAAGCGACCTGGCTTGGGGTTTTCCGAGCCATTGCGCGTGAGTGGATTAACTTCCCAAAAGCCTCGGCTTAGCACAAACCTGGAGCACGTTGTGCCGTTGAAAGTCCAAGAGCTCTCGCCATTCTCCTCGGCTAACTCCACCCCTTACTCACAAGACAACTTCAATGTGTTTCCCGAGCCACTAGTCTACTCCAGCCCGACACGTAAAAAGACTCGCGAGGTGAATTGTGATGTGGTGGTAATCGAACCGCATCGGTTGATCTCTACTGAATGCTGTTGGATGTCTACTAACCTCTCTCCTGAATCCCAAAGCCGGTACGGGGAATGTTTGGAGTTCACCGATTGCGGCACATACATCGAGTACACAAGCTCCCCGGTCACCCTGGAACCGGAATACGAGGTCGAGAAGTACTGGATACGACTCAAGACAACGGACTCGTTTCGGAAGATGCTGTACATGGAAAAAGAATATTCAAACCTGGACAAGATCGTCGAGGCCGACTGGAGAATAGGAATTGACATCATACTGCAGGTAAATGCCCTCTGGCCCCATTCATCTGCCCTGACTCACCCGTCATTCAGTTAACACAGGAATTCAACTTTCACATCGAGACCGTTTTTCACGCCACATCCTATTTCATCCAGTGTCTGACCAACTGCGCTGTAGCCTGCCAGGTGGGCCCTAGAAATCTAGCCATCGCCAGCTTCGTGATTGCAGGGAAATCGTGCGAGGAAGAGTTGGATGGGCTCATTCACCGGGTAGGCCGGGTGTGCCGTCTGGAGACGGCTGCGTTACGGGTATTCACGGTTGTGGCTGATCTCCAGCACGGGAACATTACTAATATTTTTGTCACTTGATGGAAAAGACATACGAGAAAGAGCTGCTTAAACTGCTAGACTGGTCCACCTCGGTGATCACTCCTTATATGATACTCGCCGAGTTGGTGAGTTCTGATGTGATGGAGCTGCTGCTTGATTTCATTGAGAAGTGCTGGCTTATAGCAGTCGTTGGTATGGCGATTCTTCATGTTTGGCACATTGGAGAGTACTAATCCATTCACCCAACAGATTGGAGGTTCCTGGAGTTTTCCGCCTCCGTACTCACCATCTCCGCCCTCAGCCTGGTCACGGAGGAGAAGGGGATAGATCTGGAATTCGGGGAGGTGTGGTCGGTCGATTGGGTAAGTTCGGGATAGAACCATCATTCATAACTGTCCCGCATCTCTAATCATCTTGATGTCAGAACCAAATCGAACTGTGTACCGGGCTACTCCGAGGCGTGAAACGGCGAGAAACATAGACGGACAGAAATTTTCGAGTGGTTTTGTTGATTCCTTGTATACATTAATCCAAACTGTTATTACTATACAAAATAAACCCCTACCTACCAATCTGGTGTCACTAGATGAGCGTATGGCTGGACTAGACTATTTTGTACACAATGGCTGAGCCTGACGAAGAGTGGGAAAAGGGGGTGCGGCGCAGGCTGTGTTCGTGGACTGAATGTCACCTGTCAGAGCAAGTGTCACTTGACATCCTCTGGTCCGGTTGGCAATGGTGTCGCTCAGTTACATGAAGCAATCATCACCTTGCTGAAATGGAAATCCGGTTGGGTGGCACGGGAATGAATCACAAAATGCTCCTTGTTACGACACATATGGTAATGGGGTGGAGCGACGTCAAGCCTGGGTAACTGCTAACGGATTTCTTGGCCGACACTGACTTGTTCGAAAACTCCCCTGCGAACACCGAATCCTTTGTTCTGTCCTGAGACCAGAAACTTGTAGGCTGGGAATATTTTGTTGGATGGTGCCACCCTTCCGAGGAACATAATGCTCACCCGATCAACCATTGTGTTCATCTGAGCAACGGCGCACAGATTTCGCGCGATTTATTCAGGAAGATATCACCCAAATCACTAAGCCATCGACAGATCAATTGCCAGTCCAAAGATCAGGTGGCTTAGGTCGGTTCCTTGCGTTCTGACGCAAGGAATTTCGCCATATTGGGAAGGCCATTGAGCAAGTAGCCAAGGTTCCTATTGTGTCTGTTCCTGAGATGAGGAATCATCTAATCAGCATTCCATCTGTGCCTGAGCCCGCAGCCGCAGAGTGCAGTGACACATCTTGGTGTTGACAAGAGCAGTAGTTACAGACTGCTCCTCGAGACTTGACCAATGGCTCTCTACAGATGTTACACCGCAAGTTATAATACACAAACAGTAAGTTTATTTTAGAAGCAGCCATGAGATGGATAGCATACAAACCATGACTAGACGGCAAATAGAAAATATATATGTATATATATATATATATATATATAGATGAGGGTGTAAGAGATTGTATCTACAAGATTACTGGATTAAAATATTGGTTGAGGGTGATGATGAACGGACGGTTGATTGGATCTACAAATCAAACCAAACGTGTCACGAGCACTGGGTTGCAGGTACTCACGGCGAGTTACATACATCCATGACAGAAAGTCTCCTAGAAGCCCCACGACTGCATGTCAGTCCATTGGGGGCGGTATAAAGAGGATTAGGTTCCTCCTCACTAACCACTGCAAGGCTATGATATGAGCCATTCGAATAGGCTGTACTGTCCTGCGGAGAGGGGGCTTCACCCTCGCCTGCTGATACGTTAAAGTGTCCTGCTGACTGTACGTTCACCAATAAACTAGGGTCAAGTGATAGCCGACGCTTTTGTGAAAATTCATGTTGATAAGCAATGGCATGTGGCTGGGAGAACCGACGCTTCAACATGTTATTTTCAGCGGAGGAGTGTTTGAACATGTCGATTGATTTGAGCTCCGTAACAGGAGACAATTTCGGATAGAACGAGGCATCCAACATAGGCTGGAATGGAGGAAGCAGTGGCTCACTTGGTAGCAATGGGATTCCCAGGGACTGGATCAGGCTTGGGGCAAGTCGGGAAGCATCATGCCCAGTTTGTGATGGTTTGGTGGAATTCTTTCTACGATTCCCAGATGACAAACTACTCATCAAACCAGAAAGGGGGGGTTTTCCGGACCTACTGCTATGGGTCTGAACATGTTGCATCATGTTGTCGAATCGACTAAATATTCTGCTACAGTTGGGAATGATGCACTGAAAGGGTTTTTCTCCCGTGTGTTTGCGTTCGTGTCTTGCCAGATGCTCGGCCCTGGTGAAGACCATCCGACAATCGCCAAAGGTACATTGAAACACTTTAGGTTTGTGTGGTTCACCGATGGCTCGCCCCCGAAAGTTCTTCTTCTTTGGAAGAAGAGAAGTTGGCATTTGCTGTACATTCATATCTAGACCTTGTGTGTGCAGTTGCTGTTAATTGATAACACAGCCTAATCACTAAGATAGAGGGAGAAAAAGGTGGATTGGATGTTCGAGTGAAGGTCCACCCATTATTTATAGGGTGCAGATTCTTCGGCACACAGCATTGTTTATCCTCATTGAGATTACACGAACAATGAGGAGGAGTGCGAAATGCGGGTCAAAAACACACCTTTCTGGTGGACTTCTCGATGATTATCGGAAATCTGGCAATTTCCAACCGGCTGATTGGTTTTAATGCCTTGGAATTGAATCCAATATAAGCCAAGCATCTAAATCCAATATAAAGTAAGCACTCAAGACCGCCAACCCTTTTGAATTCTTTAAAACCAGATATTCCGTGCTGACTGTATGAAGATCACCCAATCGCAGCCAGGTCACACTGAGTATGAATCGATCATCCGCAAGATGAGTAATGAACGAGATTTTCATGCTAATGCTAGCCATCGCTATGGGGATTTCCTGCCCTATGGGGGTTGGAGGACAGAGAGCAGGGTATGGAGCATGGAGCAGTGAGCAGTGAGCGGGGCAATGATAGCTCAGCTCCAAGCCTCATCCCGTATTGTAAAGCAGGAAAAACCTGTTCAACGGTCCAGGATCTTCCCACTACTGTTGTTCGTTCCCCTCGCCCCCCTTTTGTCTGCATATCATTTGATAAAGTTACACTCTAACCCCGCCATCCATCATGGGTTTAGAAGTATAAAATTAGAGGCTGTCTTAGAGAATCAGAGTCATTGAATTTACCTACCTTTTAGTGGGCGCTTCTTGTCTCACTTGGGAGATTTCTAGGTGGGCGAATTGCGAGGGAAAGTCAATCGAGCTAGGACTGGTTGGTCTAAGGAGAATTACCATATCCATCGATTTTTCCTGAGTTCATATCATATGTCATCCGACGGTGAGAAATAGAACACATTGATCCATACCCATGGCAATCGTCCAACAATACTGAATGTTGTGAGCGAAACAATCACTTCATCGTAGCATTGTTGATACGCTTGAAACACTTCCAGGACCGTTCTATTGGGAACAACTGCCCTATTTCTGACTACTGCATCCATTCGGGAATCTTGAACTGGGGATCGTGAATTCTAACCCAGTCTTAACATCGGAGAAAATGATTGCTCTCTGAAACAAATTATATATTGACCCCAGAATAGGTCATCTCCGTTGGCCTGATTTCAAATAGTGATGTTTGAACTGACAAGGCAGAAGTGCGTTTGACTAAAATGTAACTCTAGACGAATTGTCAACAGCGATCATGATGACAGGTTCAGTTGACAGAATGGTCAGTACACATTCCACCTCCGCTTATTTCGTGCCACGGTCCACCAATTCGGATGGGTCGATTTTGCCTTGGCATCTGTCAGTGTTGTGCAAGATAATTCAATTAAAGCTGATGTGTTAAGGAGCAGAGCCGTGGTGGAGACTCCTTTTTCAGGCTCTTCGGACCGCACACATCAGGACAGAGAACCATGAAAAGTCATCCAGAGTGTTGGCTTAATTAGTGGCACTAGTCATAGCATCTTTTCCTGAGCTTCTACTCCGTATTGTTTCCATCTCTGCCAAGAAAATGTTTAGCTGAAATGTGTGAGCTAATATTAGGCAGCTATCAGCACATATTTGTCAGAGTAGCTAGGAAGTTTAATCATTTGATGCTATTCGTATCTATAACTGGAAAATAATGGATTCTCATCACTGGCACTGTTGGCGCTGGCCCTACTATCTCCAAGAAATACTCAATTTTTGGTTAATCAGCTCCTATCATTCCGTACCGCTCTATAGCCTACAGAACACTACTTGGTTGTCTAGTATTAGACTCACCAAACCAATGAACGATGACTCATGTACGAAGACTACTATTGGCCTGACATGATGAGACCATATCAATGGTAGCCTTATGGTCGTACTGTTTAGGACTATCGAATTAAAAGCCCCCCAAAAAGGAATTTATTACATTCCCATAACAGGGATCGCATTTGTTGGGAGTCCTAACTATACTTCAAATCGCTGATGCAATACCTGTACCTCTGCGCACTAAATTTCCGCTACATTACGTAAGAATGTATCAACGTTTGATCTACTTCACTCGAATGATTCTTTAATACAATGCTGTAAGATGAGGGAAATGAGTGGGAGCGTTGAAGTTTCTAAATGTGTAATATATCGTTATGAAAGGGTGACAAAGGACGTTTGAGATGAATGGTTATCGAGAGAACATGCGGTGAAGGTTATTAATTCAAAAACGAACACTCAAAGAAGGCTTTGCCATTGAAGGTCACCTTTTCGTCCCCAAGTGTGGCGACAACCTCTGCATCGTCGTAATACTGATAGACGTATGGCTTGGTGAAAAGATATTGGATGATTTTGCGGAGGATATAGGGCAGCTCGCTCAGGACATCTACCTTGGTCAGTAAATTCGACAACTTGATGGTGGCTTCGCAATGGAACGGCTTTCCTTCTACCGTATCACCATCCATAGTATAATGAACTTCAGTAGGAACCTCATAGCCATTCTCCGGATCAGTCTTGGTGGTCACATATCGAGCCGTATTCTGTACTGTCACAGCCACCAGCTTGTTATCCAAGATCAAAGATGATTGGGTAACAGGAATGTTGTCAAAGCAATTGGGCGTATCGAAGTGGAGTAAACTTAGGGCGTTGTCCCCGCTTTGAAGTGATATAAGATTACATTTCGTTGCTACTTCGTGAGGCTTCATACCAAGCACAGCGTGGATATAATACCCTTGGCCCGAGATTTGACGAGTCTGGCCATCAAATGTAACAGTGCCCTTGACCAAACCTTTGGGGAAGGATTGGTGACAAATGAAATTTGTGGCAGTGATTTCCCTGAAGAAAGTTTTGCCTTCACCGATCTGAAAGCCGCAATCAACGATGGAGAACTTGAATTCGACGTTCAAACCGTTGATGGAAGCTTTGACGTCTAAACCAGGATTCTTGGGGTTGTTTTGAATAGAAAGACCTTCAACCGATACCGAACTTTTATCTGAAGAGGTTTTGAAAGTTCGGGACGAACGATTGAGAGTTTCAAATTTGTGAACTCCGTCAGAGAGATATTGGGCAGTGGTCTGAACGGTAGGACTCAATCTACAGGATAAAAGTTAGAAAGCTTTTTAAGATCACGGTATTGGTGGAGACAAACATACCCAATACTGGAGTGTGCCAATTGAACAAACAATAGTCCACCGTCGTCAAGTTTAATGTAGAAGGTGGCACTCTCGGTAGCTGAACCGCCCGCCAAAGTCCATTTCAGATCCTCACTCCCCAAAGGACGCATCAAAGGAATTCCCTTTTTCTTGGCGAGGTCGCAGGCCAGATGAATTGCTGGAAAGCAAAAGATAGAAGCTAACGGTTAGTTGGACTGCTACATAAGGACGACGAAGAAGGCTTACGTACAAGACATGGTTATAGTGAATGCTAAAAATTAAACTCCCCAGGCAGAGCAGAGGAGGGGTTTTAAAGGGAACTCGGGTGAGAGAAATAATTGCTCGTGATCAGAAGATTGACCCAGATTAGTTGGATATCATAGATATACAGTTTTATGGAAAACGCCCTTTGAATAGCTAGTCAAGTACAATAATAGACGACATAAGAATGGTTAATGCCATTCGATCGAGATTTTCGACAGGTATCTAATTGTTTCTATGTGACCGAATTCTGGAATTCGAAAATGAGGAACTAGAAAGATTCAAACCAGCATCTGATCCAATTGACGTTTACTCGGAATCACTCATAATAGTTTGACAACTACCAAATATGTCTTCGGCTAGGATACCTGTATATCACCGTATACCCTGTCAGGCCATCTCTGGCATTATGTTTCCTATCAATTGAGCAATCAAATGCCTCAACATATTTCCAAACGCGCTGTAAGGTTTTCCTTTTTCATTTACTTTTCGGCTATTCACCGACCATTTCTCCATTTACTTTCTGTTTCCCATATGTTCCAATGATTGTTACGAGTCACTCCAATCCTCGAAATATTGTAATGGAGTGCGTTGCCAGTGATAGGCGAGGCGTACTGTTCAATGTGATTGAGACCTGGGGATGAGTAAGAGCAAGTCTGCCACAAATTCGGACAAGTAGTTAAACTGAATCTGATTAAATGCGCACACATCATTTAGCTGATGCTTGGCAGATTTGTTGATTAGGTCATAGAGCCATTTAATTGTTCATTTCGACATTTGCCAAGGATCGCTCTTCAAACGTCATCTTTATGGTCTTGAATTTCGCGGGTCTCCATTTATAGTATAGTGCGACTTATATAGTTTAACGAGATTTAGTCGCACTTTGCCTCAATTACTTTGGTATTTATGCTCACTTGACCATCAGTGACGGCCTGTATTATATACAGGCCAATCCCCTACTATTCCCATAACTAAATTACTCTTGATGCTTTTGCCCAAGAGCTCTGTTCCTAATAGCCCTCTGATATACGAATTGCAGCCGTTCAAAGAGACCGGCAACCTAGACCGCTTCCACTCCCACCTATGCACTGATCCCAAGAACCTTATCGATTTGAGCCCATTCAAAGGACAGACTATTACTCATCCAAATCCACCATACCATAGGAATAGGCAGATCACTCGATGGGCGCTATCCAGCTGGCTTGTCTCTACTTCCCTGGCAACAGAAGAGGCTGAGACGTATTTACTAGAAGATTCTTCCAAAGAATCAGCGGAGGGTACAGATATAGATAAAGGGCCGAGGGGAAGATATGACCAAATTTATGTATCACCTGATTCAGACCACGACATATCAATCCATACAAATCATTCCAACACCGATCTACCCATTCGCGACAACCTAAATTCCAGTCTGGATAGATCGCGCAGTAGCCAAGAAAATCAGTATCCACTGCATCCTATTCAGTCCTCTCACTACACTCGCTCGGATTCATCGGTAAATAATCATGCATCCATTAGACGCGACTCGGATGATTCTTGAGCTTCGGATGATTATCAGCCCCTTGTTGGCAAGGCTATTAGTTCCGAGTGTCCGCCCTCTAGACCTACATCGATCCTCGAACTTTGTCCATAAGACTTTTCGCCAAGTACACCTAACCGTGACCACTGTAACCCCATCTTACCTAACCCATCCGGTTATAGTACTCTATTAAAGCGATTAATGTCAGCCGCGACTCAACGTACCTCCCTAACCCTGGTAAATGAAGAGTCCGCCCTGGGAATGTATCGGGAGACTGCCAAAAAAACCAATGACCCAAGGATTCAATTGGAATTTGCTAAATACTTGATATCTTCGTCCACAATTTTTGGTGACCCCAATGCTAAGGATGGTAGCCCCTCGCTCAAAAAGCTGCTAGATGAAGCGATTTTCTGGATCAAAAGATTGCAAAAAGCGGGCCACCCAGAAGCCATGTATATCTTCGCAACCTGGCTGGAGCAAGGGATGTACAATTTCCCGCAGAACCTCGACAAAGCCCTCTCCCTTTACAAAAGCTCGTCGAAGTGTGGGTTTGTCAAATCCACATTCAAGGTGGGGGAGTTTTACGAAAGAAGGAAGGAGTACAGCAGAGCCGTGCAGTTTTATCTGAAGGCAGCCAGCGGTGGAGATGTATCCGCTAACTATAGGCTAGGTACTGCATATCTATATGGAGAAATCAAGCTCAAGCAGCATTTAAACCAGGCTATGCTTTACTTGGCTCGCTCTGCAAAAGAGGCTAATGTGGATTGTTCTGACGGTGCTTACCTCTATGGTATTATTCTTGCGGGCGACTTCAAGAAAGTGGACATTAGTACACTTCATCATGACCTGGAAATGGGCCAGGAATACATAGAAAAGGCGGCAAATCTTGGATATAGTCCTGCTCTGTTTCGACTGGGTGCTTGTTATGAGTTTGGGGAGCTTGGCTATTCTGTGGACCCGATCAAGTCGATAGAGTATTATAGAGAAGGCGCAGAGAAAGGAAACCCAGATTGCCAGATGGGCTTGAGTGGCTGGTTTGCCAGTGGGGCTGAAGGGATCCTCGAACAAAACGATGATCTAGCTTACAATTGGTGCTTCCAAGCTGCCTCAAAAGGCTTGCCGAAGGCGGAGTTCGCGATGGGCTGTTATTACGAGATTGGAGTTGGAGTTCCAATGGATTCCCATAATGCAAACAACTGGTACCTCAAGGCTGCTGCTCACGGTAGTCAGGATGCGCAGCGAAGATTAGCCAACGGCCCCAGCGTAACTCCACGAAGACGTGATATTGGGACAATACGACGGAAGGAGAAGCATGACCAAGGCGACTGTATTGTTTCGTAAATGTCATTGTTAATAATGGGGATGGAATTAGCATTTTTGCTACACTATAGGATCCATTTGTACATAGCATTGATCTGTACTCATTCCCCAGGGTTTCATATCGACTAAGCAAATAAAAACCTAACAGATAGGGAGACTAGCTCTTCATTATCTTCTGTTGCTCACCCAAGGTGGAATACATCTCGTGGATCAATCAGGTCTAAAAATATAACTTTTCCCAAGCGCTATACTTGGGGTATTTTAGCGTGGGTTCGCCATGAAGTTGGGGATTCTTCCCAACTCGGCACTTTTAACGAGCACAGCAGCTTAAGGGCTAGGGGAACCGGATTCTCGGGCCCATCCATGTGGACAGAAAGTGGATTAAATTAACCCGATTCCAGCACTGACTAACTCATGTACGCTTAATCAGCCACCACCAATAAGGAATGTGGTTGAGATTAAGGTCAATGGAGCCATATCAAATCAGGCCATCAACAGAATATCTAAGGCTTCTCTGCATACAAACGAGCCAATCTGGCTCCCCTGAGATTCGCTCTTTTGGGTTAAATTTCTCCACCTGCAGACCGGGTACAGGCCTGGGTACATTGGGTTTTTGAGATGCTCTATCCTCCTATGTCGCTACAAACAGATGGGTGACCGCCGTAAGAAGAATAGCACCAATGTTGTATCACCTAATGGCTCTAGTTCGTGCTGTGGACTCAAGGTCAAGGACCTGATCGATCAGTACTGCTGGATGTTACAATGGATGTGTGATATGAATATATGATGATTGATGTGAACGAGGACCGGATATTAAAATGATTTTGCAGCACGAAACATCGATATTAACATTCATTTGAAAGGATAGTGGTTGAACAGCCCCCATAATGCTAGATGCCATATATGGGGGCACCTTAAGTTTGACATGTATATGAATAGTAGGACGAAATAAAAATAACTCAACCTCACTCTTATCAATCACTCATACGGTGGGTAATAATTCTCATTCCATCACCGATCATTGAAAAAGGAAACAAGGGAAATGCTGGTGCGAGAATAAAAACCAGTAGGCCGCTGTCTACAGCCTTAGGTCCATTGCAGCGCAATCCTCTTGCTGGTCATATCTTCATTCGTACTTGCTTTCATTTACATCCCCCCTCACAATGCCCAACTCTGAGCCCAAAAGAATCATGTTTGCCGTAGCTGACGATGATACCGACTCTTCGGCAGAAACCCAGGTGGAGGAGTTCAACGAAAAAGACTCCGCCTCCACGCTTTCAGTTGACATCCCCGATCAGAAGGATGTCAAGCCCTTGCAACGCAACAAGACAGTGATCCAGAAAAATATCGAGGCCAAAGAAATGGTGGCCAAATTCACCGCCAACAAGAACCGTTTTGACGCGGAGTCCGCGGGCGGTGGCATCTTATCTCAATTACTAAAGCTTAGCATGATCAAAGGTGGCAATCATAGCAGATCTGGCCAGTCCACACCTAACCCAAGGGAGTTTCTTAAAAGCAATCACAGCTTGCCTTCTTCAAATAGGAGCAGTTTTGCTGATGATGGGCTCTCTGCCTATGCTCTGGAGGAGCAAATGTTGATCACTGCAAACATAGCTGACCTGTTATTGAAGCAAGATTATCTCCAGGTCCTCTCCAAAGCCATGGTGACTTTCGGCTCGCCAGCACATCGATTAGAATACAACATGTCGCTTGCTTCCAATGCTCTGGACATTGATACATCCTTTGCGTTTCTCCCCGGTGTTGCTTTCATCTCTTTTGGCGATGCAGATACCCATACAAGTGACACTCACATTCTTAAAATCGATCGAGGTTACAACATGGACAAACTAGAACGCACGTACGAGATCTCTCGTCAGGTGATCTACGGCGAGATGCATGTGGAAGTTGCCTATGAGCTACTAGAAGAGATGATGGAGGAGCCACCAACCTATGCTTGGTGGGTTCAGATCCTCAACTTTGCCATGTGCTCGTTTCTCATCTGCCCACTAGCCTTCAATGGGAACTGGATTGATGCGTTAATTAGTGGAGCTCTTGGTCTCGTAGTTGGCAGTCTAAATCTGCTTTCGACGAAGATATTCAACTATTCGAACGTCTTTGAGATAACCGCGTCCATCATCTGCTCCTTCGTGGCCACCGCTCTCCATAGTAAAGCCAACTTCAACTCGGTCATGCTCTCGGGCGTGACCTTACTCTTGCCTGGTTTGTCGCTAACCACCTCGGTGATTGAGCTTGGTTCCAAAAATCTGATCTCCGGGGTGGTGAGGCTGGTGTTTGCTCTGGCGAGCGCGTTTATGCTTGGCTTTGGCTTGAACATTGGGTCCACCATTTGGAAAGCATGGGACAACCACATCACGCCCCCAGTCGACCATCAGATCAATCCTTGGTGGGATTTCTTGCTCTTACCCCTTCTCGCTATAAACTATTGCATCTACCTGAACGCCTCATGGCGCCAATGGCCTCCCATCCTTGCCCTATGTATCATCGGGTTCGTTGTGAGCTACTTCACATCAAGCCACCTTGGGGTTGAGGTTAGCGCGGCTATTTCGGCCTTTGTTATCGCATTCGTTGGCAACGTTTATACCCGTATCACACATAGGTTTGGGTTCGCTGCTGTGCTTAGCGCCACGATGTTGTTGGTGCCTGGTAGCATGGGTGTGAAGGGATTCCTTGCCCTCTTCAGCAATGGTGGCGATAACACTAGTGCAGGAGTCAGCGATAGTGGAGGAGCTACCCTCGCTTTCCAGATGATCGTGGTAGCCATGAGTATCGCCGTCGGACTCTTCGTAGCTAGTCTATTGGTTTATCCGTTTGGAAAGAGAAGAACCGCGATGATGATGTTCTAGTAACTTCGCAACACCGGTAAATAGATTTCGACACCCTATTCCCACTCGTGGACATCGCTATTTGTGACAGTGGATTAGTCATGTATCATATAACACGCTAACATGTAACACGCTGTGTATCTATATATATTCAAAGAATCTGCGATTCAGTTGAGTAAAGCTGTGATTTTATCTTGCCATAAATGGAAATCCCCTTGAAATATCGGATCATCACTCCTCTATTGCCAGATTTGATCGGTATCCCGGATTTGGAAAGGTTGATGAGATCTTGGATGGTTACTTGGTTGCACTAGAGGATTGCGTGGTATGAAACATTTCCTCAATCACTGACTCGGGTTTCTCCGATATCCTGTAATGATACGAGTGATCCGCAGTAAAAAGCCTCCAGTTCACGCGGGAGACGTATAGGCCATACCTAGTACTTGGCACCCAGCACCTCATGCATGAATATTGGATACCTCTCTAGAGCCTGGCCGATATTATCGCTTAATTACTGACCGTGAGATCTCGGGTTTGTTCAATGAAGTACTGAACCAGTTGGTGTACACCCGCCTGAAACTGCATAGCCTGATATGCTAAACTGGATACCATTCGGTTCTATATACCAAACTTCAATCTCCCCTTTTCTCACTAAACCGGTTGTCACTAGTATCCTAGTTCCAACTCCGAACAGGTTATCCCGTGAACTCGCAAATCATCCTTTTGTTCACCAAATATCCAAGAAATGGAGACTTTTCTTGGAAGGGGTCGCGGAAATCCTGACAGGTCGTACAAACGCCTACCCCTTGCTCCCAGTCTTCAAACATTCCACAATATACTGTCCTGGAGACTAATTGGCATATATTGCATAAATTTATTCAATTTTATCATGTGGTCATTATTATATCCCTATCATAAATTCCAAGACTGGATTTTTTTCACTGTGCTCACACCTTTTCAATATGGTCTTGTGCTGACTTTCCACCCCAGATACTCCCATAAATTTTGTATCACTCATGACTTCTCTGAAAGCTAGTAGCAGCAGTAGCAAGAATGTTGTATACATGGGTTTATATATTGCATGTGTTCTTACGCTTAAATGGAAGTCTTAATCATCATTTTTGAAAAGCTACGAGTTTAATCAAAGTTGGATCTCTGTTAATTTTCATAGGATATTCTGTTCTCAGTATTTCAAGCATTTGGCACTAAAAGGATCGTTCATCTTTGCTGTAGGCCATTTACATATGCGGATGTTGTTACAGATCTTTGGGGAGTATTGTGACTCTGAGCAGTAGAATACTTTACCTGCCGGTTATTGAGTTCAAATAACGTATTTTTTAGGCGTATTTGACAAACCTCATGATAACATTGTTTAACGAAGTTTTCAGAAACCGTATCCAAAATTTAGGGGCTTTTGGTGTTGCAGGATCCTGAGGGGTATTGGAAATGACTTGGGGAACTAGAAGAATTGCATGATATTCACTGGTTGTTTTATCGAGTCCAAATAAAGTATTTGTTCTTTGGAGAACTTAGTAAAACTAATGATAAGAATGTTTCGAGAAGTGTCCCAGAAAGTGGTGTACAAATTTTGGGGGTCTTTTGGGCGAGTTTGAAAATTTCGATAACTTCAAGGTCTTCACTGATTGAAAGAAATAGCTAAGGACTCTATTAATTCAAATTGGAACAGCGTCATGACAGATGTAGTTGGAATGCCAAAAACCCGTAAAAAAATCAGAATTATCATTAGGGGTTTAGGTTTCGGTGATCCTGTAGTTAGCTAGTGCCATCATATCCACCCAAAGACAAAATTCATTCTAAAACCTTGCTTCAAGAAACCAAGAAATTACGTTTCCAGTAGGGTATTTTGTCAAAGTTCGAAAAACTGGCCAGTGCAAAAAAAAATCCATTCTATCGCCATATCTCTAAAACATATGCCATCCTCTAGGCAGATTGTATATAGAGCAGTACATGCATTGGACGATGTCGGTTTATTTAGATGTTCCTAAACAGAGATTGATACGTCAAACCTATAGATATGGTGATTATATATGCATAGCTGGTATCAGGGGAAAGTACTTAGAATGTGAGTAGTGCTGTTCTCTTCTTGCCGGTTGGATAAACCAGCAAGGTGCTGACGAACAGACCAACAGATATACTCAAGGCAATCACAATCATCTCAAAGGCAAGGGCGGTTCCATTTCCTTCCTCCCCAAAGGCTTCGTAAACCGCACGGACCCCCAAACCCCCTGGAACGAGCAGCATGATTCCGCATAAGGTGGCGGCGAACCCTGGAGCATGGGTAATGCGGGAGTAAAGGTTACCAAAGAGACCAAGACAGAAGGAAGAGAAGGCAGCAGAGGTGGTGGCATTTAGGAATTGCGACGAGTATTGGGAGATGGCAAACCCGGTGCAGGATAAAATCACCATCATTGGCCATTGGCGTGGGTGTGCTTGGAGATTGATGCAGTAGAAAATTGAGATCACTGGCAACAGGATGAAGGTCCAGTATTCAGGAATTCCGTGACATTCCTTAGGCTTGATATCGTCCTTATCGCTGTCGGCAAACATCAGCATTTGCGACCCGAATGACAGTCCAAAACCTAACATGAAGGCCATCACCAGAGCGTAAACCAGGCGCACCACTCCAGAAATCAAATTGCGGGAGGCCAGCTCCATTACAGAGGTTGTGAGGCCCAACCCTGGTAGCAACATTGAAACAGAAGACATGATAACTGACTGGTAGCAGATATCATAGCGAAGATGAGTCGCAACCATTGAGGTCAACACTGCGGCAGAGATCTCGAACACATTGGCGTAATTGAAGAGTTTTTGTGAGCACCGGTTGAGGATTCCGACTATTGTGCCGAGGATTCCACTAGCAACAGCTTCGCTCCATCCACCTTGAAACGCTAGTGGGGCGATAAGGAAGGAGGAGACTCCGAACACCATCACATCGCACCACCAAGGGAACAGCTCTTTGGAGTCCATAACCTTCTCCAAGGATTCATAGGCGTCCTCGACCTTGATTTTGCCATAGATTACATCCTTAGATATCGTGTTGACTTGGTCTAATTTGTACATGTTATAGCCGCGATCCACCTTGATGATATGGGTCTCACTTGTGTGAGTGTCCTCGTCTCCGTATGAGATCATGATCACTCCAGGTAAGAAAGCAAAAGAGGATTGTACATTCAATGCGGCAGAAGCTCGGGTCATGTTGTCCTCCAGACGATGCGCGGGGGACCCAAAGACCACCATAGCCTTGGACAAAAGGATTAGATAGTCTTGTTTAAGCAGGATATCTGCGATATAAGCAGTTGCTTCAGCCCTTTCTTCCAACTGGCGCTCGGTGATGGAGTCATCATCCGAGGCGGAGATATCGTCGACCTTGTCAAGTAAGCCTTCAAGGCTGGAGGTAGCTTTGTCCTTCTTAGCCCTGGCAGCAGCCTTTCTTTTTGCGTTCAACTTCAAAAGGTTGAACAAGACACCACCAGTGGAGCTCTTTCCTTCCTTGGAGGCCTGTGTGAATTTATCAATGAGGTTGTTTGCTTGGATACTCTTCTCGATAACTGTCTTGTTACGTCTCAGAGGGGTGATTTTTCCCATGTTGGGGATACCATCATCTGAAGGGGTATACCGCCTGCCTTCACTGGCCGTGGGCAGTAATGGGGCGTGCTCATTATCGCGTGCCGGTTCACTGAATCTTAAACCAGTCATTCTCCAACGAAAGAAGCGGGAAAAAACGAAGTAAGTGGAGGAAGAGGATAAGTAAGCTGAGCCCAGTCTGGGGTAAAAAAGTCAAATTAATGCTCGTCCAGGCCTCCATGACCCAGGCAAAGAAAGATATTTCTATTGAAACTATTAAGGGACTGTACACCTTGATAGTATTGCAAATATAATAAATTACTAAAATTAGCAGAAATGTTGCACAGCAATTATGTAGATTGACACACCATGTTGGCTAATATTTCTTATCTCCACCAGATCAGAACCATTCATTCCTGGTGCTGTGAGCATGGGACAATAGGACAGCATATGATAGTCACGATGTGGGTATATTGGGGATGGAACTAACTTAGATTTCCGGGGATTGGGGAATAGCTTATGCAAGAAACAAACTCACTTTGCATAGCATATCTATCTTTTTGCTTAACTTTGAGATCACTTTTTTTTCAATACTGAAGGTTGCTTTATGAGTTTCCTTGGGACACTTCGGAACAGTTGTTAGTTTGGTAACTAGCATATAGATAACTATCATGTCTTCGGACTTTGTACTTGCTTGTGTTGGCAAACCCTCAGCAGGGAAATCCTCTTTTCTGAATGCTGGTAAAGTCTTTTATATCGAAATCATCCTCGGCTTTACATTGCTGTTTTTGAGTTAGCAGTCTCACTAAACTTCTTTTTGCTACGAAGTAACCGATGCCGTAGCTAAGGTTGGAAATTATCCTTTCACCACCATCCGACCCAATCATGGTGTTGCCTATTATCCAATCCAATGTCCTTGCGTCAAATACGGAAAACAAAGTGTTTGTCAGCCGCGCTATGGTACGGATCTTCGTTCCCCAATTCTTTCTGTAGTGTAACAACCTTCTTATAACTGTTATCCAGGCCGATGCATCGATGGAACCAGATACGTTCCTATTAGCATTATGGATGTAGCCGGTTTAGTGCCTGGTGCTTCACACGGGCAGGTAAATAGGAGATACCCTTGCGAGTACTTGCCGAGAGAATTATTTCTAAATATTTCTCTACAGGGCCTTGGAAATCAATTCTTGGATGATCTTCGTTCTGCTGATGTATTAGTTCATGTAGTTGATGTCAGTGGAACAACCGATGAGGGCGGAAAAGAAACTACTGGATACAACCCCATTAACGACATCGATTGGCTACATGGGGAGGTTCATGAGTCAGTTGCTAATCTTTAGCCATAGCTTAGTACGGATAAGTGGTCTAATTCATCATTTATTGTACAGGTGGATTTTCAACAATTTGAACAAGAAATGGTCTGGCATTGTACGCCGCCACACAGCTACCAGTATGTATTTATTATGGTCGACGGAAGCCAAGCGATTTGAATGTGCACTAAATCCTATACAGAATCTAGCGTAGTCGAAACTCTTCATAACCAGTTCAGTGGTATGGATCAATCTCATCAATTTCTTCGTTCCTCAGTCTCTCACCCCCCCCTCCAAGGTTACGGTGCCACCCAATCGATTGTCGCGAAGTTCATGGACAAGTCTGGGTTGAAAGATCCGCTTGAGACTTGGGACGAGGACACACTACACAAGGTGGTCGACGCCTTCTTGGATGTGCGTTTCCCAACTATTGTTGCATTGAACAAAATCGATCTTCCCGATTCGGACAAAAACATTGCCAAGATCATGCGTAAATACGATGAGGTAAGTCCATCAGTACAGCCAGCAGTTGCATTTGCTGATCCTCCAGTCCTAGGACCGTTTGGTTCTCACCAGCGCGCTTTCCGAATGCTTCCTCCGTAAAATGGACAAGCAGGGATATATCAAATACAAGGAAGGGACCGATGAGTACCTTACTCTGGAGGATGACGTATGTCTTTTGGTCACCAACTCAGCCCTTGACAACTCGCTAAATTTTGCGTTAGCCTGATTCCGGACTGAAGCCATTAGATGAGAAGATCCAGAGGTATGTACCCCATGAGCATTGGCATACGCCAGGTACTAATCCATTTATTTCCACTCAAGCCGTTTAGAAAAGATTCAAGGTACGACTTGGATGTAGGTAGAGTAAATCGGCAGGGTACTAAGCATGGGCTGTTTAGATCTTGTGCTGTTCCGATATGGCTCCACTGGTGTCGAGGAAGTCATCACTCGGGCGGTTGAGACCTTAGGAGTGATTCCAGTTTATCCCGTGAGAAATCTATCGAACTTCTCCAACGGCCAGTAAGTAGAGATCTTCTAGAATCGGGTGGATCCTTGGCTGATGTTAGTCATTAGGCCGGGTAAACAGGGTGGCGCTTTCCGAGACTGCATTATGGTTCGCCCCGGCACAACTGTGCGTGAATTTGCTAAAAAGGTCCATCCTGAGATTGACAAACATTACTTGTATGCGGAAACCGTCGGGAATATTAGAGTAAGTTAGCCAAGTATAGCGCTATCTACACAAATTAATCCCTAATTGACAACGTTTTGATCCAGTTGGGTGAAAGTGATATAATCACTGAGAAGATCAACATTATTTCCTTCAAAACATCTGCAATGGCAACCTCCAGTAACACCAGCAACTCAACCGCCAGCAACACTACCGACAAGAAAAAATAGATGAAATGTAATTGTCGCTTGCCACGTTTATGCGGAGTTCAGTCATCTTAAGAAATAGATAAACTACAGAACCATTGCTCCAGGTAGCCTACTAGCCGCATATATAGAATCTTTGATGTCCTCTATAGACAAGCTGGGTGTGTTCCAAGGGAAATTGAAAGGGAGTAGATCATATAAAAGTGTGAATGGGTTTCGTTGGAAAGTTCATACAAACAGTATTTGCACCGGAAAACTCCATCTAACCCACAAGAACAAGGTGTGTGTGATAAATGACAAGCACTTGGCACATAGAAGATCCATTCGAGATATTCGCTCAGTAAATTTGAAGCAAACGCCACATTGACGTAATCCAACTCTGTAACACACGAGCCCCGTTCCAATTGTAATTCTGGGGAGAACAAATGACTGCTACACTCGTTGGACATAGACATTGCACACAGTCAAGTGTCTGTAGCACTTTGAGAGTGCCTAATCAGTGACCTACGCATGACCCAGGACATTTCAATCCCAATCCCTGTTACAGACACGGTTGCACAGAACTAAGATTAATTAAGAAATTTTATTTCTCCCACTAGCATCTATCCTACTCTATGGAATTATAGATGTTCTGTGGCATTCGTATAATGTCCTCTATTCTGCCGAACGTCCGCTAGCCTTGACCACCTCAGTGACGTTTTGCGAATATCTGTAAGCTGCATCAGCAATACTTTTAGCGTTGATCAAGAAGGCCTTGGTATTCAGGTTCTTGTTGGTATCACACTCAAGATGGTAGCACCAGTCCCATTGCTTGCCAGCTACTCCACCAAAAATCTTTTGCTCTGCTTCAGACTTGATTCCGCCAGCTCCTGTGCTTAATCCACCAGCCGGGATGCCAGCGGCAGCAAACGGCCCGATGTCCGAGCCAGAATATGCGAAAGGAACGCTTAGATAGGGGATATTCTTGGATTTGAAGTCGACTTCGAAGTCCTTGGTGATCACTTCGGTACCTGGTGGACTTGGCCCTCCGTCGGCATTCTGATTGTAAATGCGAAGGATGTAGTTGGGACTGGCGATCATGTCAAAGTTTAGCATTAGGGTGATCTTTTTACGTTCCTGTTCACTAAGCGAGTTGACATACGCCTTTGAGCCGAGCAGGCCGTACTCTTCGGCCGAGAACCAGCCGAATCTCAGTTTGTTCTTGGGCTTGAAATTGCGACCGAAGTTCAAGGCCACTTCCAGTAACGCGGCCGACCCTGATCCATTATCATTAATTCCCGGACCGGCCCACACGGAGTCACTGTGTGCGCCAAGGAAAACGACGTGATTCGGATCACCGCCCCTGGTTTCTGCAATGATATTGTGAGTGGTGCGGTTCTCCACTTTCTCGATGATGGTAAGATCCAATTTGACTGGCCCTTGCTTCAATAATTCAACCAGCTTCTCTCCTGAAGACTTGCTGATTCCGCCAGTCACCAGTGTGGATGTCTCAGTAAGACCGAGGCGGCCGCGGTACTCTTGATCAGCATCGTTATAAACTAGTGCTGCTACCGCTCCTGCCTTGGCTGCATTGATAGACTTCAAGTTGGGCGTACACTCCCCACGTTTAATTAGAGCTATCTTTCCTTTGACATCAACCCCTTCAAAGTCGCCGGCCTCACAACCAAAGGAAATATTGGTGCCTACTTTGTTAGGGATGTGCACCACCTCAGCCTTCAAGCCCCTCTTCGGGGTTGATTTAGTATAGGCCAAACCAAAGACAGGAAAAGCCACATCGGCACCCTTAGCACTGGCGGATGCTTTGGAAAATATGGTCTCGGAGTAGGTCTCTACGAATGGATGGCGGTAAACATTGAAACCAGCACGCTTGAGGTTTCTCTCGAGATAACTCAAGGTTAGCTTATGGCCAGGGGTGGAGAAAACTCTGGTGCCCTTATAGGCTTTGGAAAAGCGTTCGAAATTCTTGGTGTGGCGTAGAAGGCCCTCAGTGGTGATTTTACGCTGTAGCCATTCGGATTCCTGCTTAGCATCCACCAATGCGGACAATGCCAAGGCGATGAGGGTAAGGCTTATTTTCAATTGCATGTTGAGATTGCTGAGCCTCTCAAAGGCACCACTGAATATATATAGTGACTGGTTGAGGTTGGTTCATTTTGTATGAGAATTATCTCATCTTACGGTTACCGTTTTTTGTTTCCTGCATGGTGATACTGAACATTTCTAACATTCTACGGTACAACAATGCGCCTGGGAGAATACCAATCGCTAACCTGGACAAGTATGCTCTCATCCATTGGACTCTTTAGCAATGCCGATCTACGTACTTCTATGGTGGGAATATAGTTAGTTTCGAACCCATGCTACAGGATGCAGTAGCATAATCCATTGAAGGTTAGTCGTCACATATTCCCTATGATTTCGCATCTGGATATGACAAAAGCACACCACTTCTTGTTGTGAGCTGGTTGTGAATGATCTACCAGAGCTATAGGCTATATATGGAGATTTAAACCGGAATCATAGACATCAGACTTGATATGGACTTGGGTTACAGCCACAACTCTAAATCCTGGAATCTGGCATATTATACGACAAAAGCTACATCTCCCTCATAAGTAGTAAAATTGGATTTTCTCTATGGATGAATACACTCGAATTGCACCCTAATTATTCATATATTATGATTTCATACTTGATATTGATAAGAAACCCCCCCCTCCAATTAATTTCAAAATTTTGTGATTGTGAAGACACTCCCAAAGATCTCCATCAATTCTTTGGAATTGTGAAAAAGGAATAGGTCAGGAATTGTATCCATCCCTCCATATAACCTCCCTAACCATTCTTGCAGTTATTTTTATGATGTTTTACGAGAGTGTAAATTCTTGGCTTTGCTCGGTAATCCAACAGGTGGAAACGCCCCGTTGTTGATTGGGACTTGAGGGTGAATTGAGAATAATTGACGTAAGTGTGTTGCCACTTGTTGGATATTCGGATA
Source organism: Basidiobolus meristosporus CBS 931.73 (assembly GCA_002104905.1). NCBI lineage: Eukaryota > Fungi > Basidiobolomycota > Basidiobolomycetes > Basidiobolales > Basidiobolaceae > Basidiobolus > Basidiobolus meristosporus. The sequence goes on along the minus strand of MCFE01000024.1, from coordinate 74,649 downwards.
AAAGTACTCGTACGCTTTGTATTCTCAAATCAACAATAAGTATCTATGTGCAAGGTTTGGGGCACCTTGAATCTTGCGATTATATCACAATGATTGATAACAAGCACAAATTTAGTCCCAACTTATTGACCCAGGGACAATATGAATAATTAGGTGCTTAGATGAGCAGTTATCACAATCACAAAATGTGTACTGAGAAAAGGGTATTGTGTATATTCATATTCAGACAATGCAATAACATGGAGAATAGTGATCATCACAAAAGAGTGAATTTATCAGATGAAAATGTAGTATGGTTTCAGTGCAGTTATCTGAGTACTCCCCTATGCATCAAACTAAAGCATACCACACGCAAGTAGCGTGTACTGTAATCATTGCCATTGCCATTAGATTTGCAAATAGAAATCTATGAATCTGAACATAATGAGTGAATAGCCCCGTGGAATCCCACCTTACTGCCCAGCTCTCAATATCACCCTATATTGAGCCGATGCCTTTCCTCAGCTGGGTGCATGTAAGTATGTGGTATGATATATATATATATATATATATGTACGCATCCTTTATGTCCCAAGGCTTAGATACTCCAATTTGAGTAGAATGCGAGAGCAGTCGAGTTCGAGCTTATCCTATGGCCTCCACTATGGCGAAAATACAATGGGATACGCAGCTTTCGTTGGTTCTGATTGTTTGTTTACCCCTCGCCATAAATTGATTGATTGATCTAGCATTGACGGATATTTCAGAATATAAGCTTGATACCGTTTTAGTGATGATTTAATTAGCTGCGCCAGTAGAGGTCACGTACACTAGTCTACATCATAGTGATGATGAATGTAGCTGGCCCAGTGGATAACCAGATCACCAGCTGTGTTTGGAAAAGAAGCCAGGCTTGAAAGTCTCCACGTCCGGTGGAAGACAAGAATCCACAAATGAGAACGAGGATGAAGATAATAAAGCTACACTAATAGGAACGCTGGGTTAGCCCTGCTATCGAAAACTACAGTTCCAAATGCGTAACCCATCGGTGGGAATCGACACATTTGAGCGGGCAAGATTTGTCGAGACACTGGCGCAGGACTGGATGGCACTGAACGAGCAGTCTTTTTAGGACACGGCTATTGCATTAGGCACAAAAGGCAATCAACTAACCCAACCAATCCGGTAATGATTTTCTTCGAAGTGGGTGTCGACTACCGCAACATTCCATCACCCAATCACGGGCGCATGGACGCGCAGACGCGTCACCGCAGAACCATTGGAAATACCGATGAGTAGGGAAGTGATTGCTACTTGGGGCATTTTATTGGTTGACTTTACAAAGGGTGACTAGAACAGAGATTGGCTATACAAAGTGGACAGGACGTCCATTAATTAAAAAAATAGATTCCTTCATTCTCGACGATCTGGCGAAGGGAGAGGTTATCTAGCAAGTAATCCAGGAACTCAGCGGTAGATTTGTGCTGCAGGGCAGGTATCGCGTTCTTCTCCCGGTGGATGCGCTCGATGAGGGATTTGGGGAGGGGAACGGAGGCGTAGTCAGTTGGGCTGTCCAGCTGCATTCCAATGACATGCTGGGGCGCTTCCTCCTCCAAGTCCTCAATATGACGGCGCTTACGCGGAGCTGGCGAGGTGTGTGAGCTGGGAATATACGAAGAGCACGAGTTGGAGAGGATCATTGTAACGCAGTGGTCTCTTAGAGGGAGATCCCCCCTTTTATATTCCATCGCCAAATGAAAACGCGCTCTGGGGAAGCAACAATCCAGAATTCGTGAGCTAGGCGATAATTGGCCGATGGGTAGATTTAAGAATAAACGATTGTTTTGCCAACGTACCTCAGCTCTACAAATATTGAAATGGAAGGACATTTTAGGCAGTTACTCTCATAACAATGTAAGGGCTGGTTTTAGGACCCGTCAGTGGTTACAGATCTTGAATCAATTACAACAATCGTTGATTACCAGTGTCTGCCAACTGGGGCCATTCGTAACTGGCATGTTCAGAGTGATCCCAGTGATTATCCCAGTGATTGTTCGGAAAAATATCCTGCAATTCACTGATTCCGGATTGAAGTGATCTGTGATCATACCAAACCAAAACATGTTTTGTTTTCTTATTTGGTCGGACCGTTTGATCCACCTGCCCTCTCTTTTTTGGACTTTCTTTTCACTAACAACGTACCATGCTGGCAGGTGATATGGTAGCTTCGCAGGGTGAACAGGCTGTCTCTGTTCAGCAAGACACAAAGTCACCCTCTCCTAGCAGTTGCAAGCGGCAAAAATTCACAAATACCCCGACTCCTGGCAAAATTGCCGACAGTTGGCTGATCTCGTGGGATACCCCCTCCGACAACAGCAACCAAAATGGCTCTTCCGTTGAAGAAGCAGAGATAATCGCCAAAGACCAGCAAAAAGGATCCCTCCTGGATTCCAGCGACACCTATGACCCATTAGATGAGCCACGCTACACTCAGCAAGAGGTGGACAAAATTCAGAGCACTTTCGACGAGCAGATAGGGCAAGAGTTGGAGTATTTACGAGCTGAGCTAGCCGAGGCTACGCGCGTCAGAGAAGATTTTGAAGACAGGGTAGCTAAAGCATGGGTATTTGCCACGGTTCACGAAAGCTTAACCTTTTCTCCTAGATGATAGAAACTACCGAAGAGGCCGAGTCTTTGAAGGAGGAGATTCTCCGGATCACGGAGGGCCCTATGGAAATGGGTGACGATGGCTTTGAGAGCGACGGTGCGCTGGAGCGTGAGATAGACAGCCTCGAAAGAGAACTACTGCGCCGAGATCAAGAGGCCGAACTATGGGATCAAGAGATACTGAAATATACTGACGAAGAAAAGGCACTTAAGGAAAGGTTCGAAGAAGTCGCAGAAGAGCGACAGGCTCTAGAGCTAGATATGTCAGACAAAAAAGGTACATTCATGGGTGCGTGGTCTTCTATGATGGACTGCGAGCTGAATCCTCTTCCTAGAGAAATACGATGCGGACCTTACCATTGCAGTAATGGAAATAGACGTCTTGAAAGAATCTCTTGAAGACACTCTGAAGGAAACCAACCATACGCGTAAAGTCTTCTCTCAGCTCAAGGAGAGATATGACAAGCTCAAGAGAGAGTACGAATCAACTCGGAAGGTATTGCATTGCTCCATTCGATAGACGTCCTTAGCGCAGGCTCATTGATGTCTACTGTCTCTAGAACGAGGAGAATCTTGCAAATACGATTCGCAAACTACAGCAGGACGTCCATACCTCCGAGGAACGGGTGGCCATTCTCAAGAATTATCGAAGCCAACTTGCTGAGGAGTAAGTTACCCAGGCGGCACAGCGCTTTCATAGAGCTAACGCGAGTTCCTGTTTAGGGCTGACGAGCATATTGCTCACGAGCGATCAAAATACCAAAGTGATATCATGGATTATAAGGCGCGACTTCAAGCAACATTGGAGGAGGCGATCCAGATGAAGGAAGGCTTCGACAACATGATCTCGCAACTTTCCCTTATCAACGAGAATGCGGATGAGGAGGATGCGGACATGTCCAAGTCATATACATCCTGAGCGAACTTCACCGACCCCTTTTTGTTTCCGTTCCTTTGTATGTATGCATGCTGGTGAATCTCCCCCTCCATTTTTCTTGTATATCATTTTACAAACTAGAGAATTAGCAACGGCTACAGAGGCAAGATCTGTGGCCCTTGCAATTGAACCAACCCAGTTAGATCCGCACCATTACCACCACACCGCATGTGTGGCGGAACACAAAAATTTTCATTAAAGCGCGATATTTTCGGAAAAATCGGTTTGTACACAGGCCTTCTTGGTGATACATGTTTGGGGTGGATTTGGTTGAAACAAGATTCCCGATCGACCGCATTGACCCACGCCGGTATGGGCTAAACCACACTGGCGGTATCCCTGCACACCCATGTATCTGATATCGTCCTATAGCGCCACGTTGGACGGGTATCCCTTTGATTCACTCCCTGGGTTGCGATTCGGTAAGGACAAATGCCCTCAGGTAGCACTCGAGAGGAACGCCAATGCATTGCAAGGAATGGCTCGAGATCGTTGATCAATCGGGGATGACATTCATATGTTGTTTTGTTTTATGTTCTATTGAGGTAGACAAGTAAATACCTGAATCACTGCCCAATGCGGACCGTCTCAGTGGATAGTGGCTAGAATGAGATGCATTCTTCACTGGAGTCCCCCATGGTCCTCCCCCAGGCTTTGGCTTTGACATGCATCGCTGTACATAAGCAGATAGCCCCGATTTCACAGTGAGGCTAATGCGAGCCGAGTGTTAACTGGTATAAACAAGGTGGGTGAATGAAACGAGCGAGGAAGAAATCGTTTATTCACGATAGATTTGAAAAAGAATGGGTGAGGCACGTAAGGAAAGATGCCGATTTATAACGGTTCCAAGAGGCTGTCCGTGGGCCATTCGTCGTCAGCCTGGATCTCAACCACTTTCAGGTTACTTTGGTTGTCGAACTCCACTGGGAACTGGTGCTGCATTTTTTTGTGATAGGTTTCCAAGTCCTAGATCGAGGGTGGCGTTTAGCTAGTGATCAGGATGGTGTACGATGCGTGCGCACACGCGTGAGTTGATGTGGATGTGTGCGTACCTCGATCGACTCGATCTCCTTCAGCTCCTCGATGGCTTTGCTGAGAACCTCGCCCTCACTGGTAAACGCTTGCTTTTTAGATTCGTAACCGGCTTTCAATGCTTTTATCTCTTCTTCAGTCGCGGACTAGAAATATGGACCAGAGTTGATCGATGCACCACTGTAACCACCACAAATAGCACAACTTACCAGCTTCTCCTTGAGCTCAGGAACACTTTGTGTGGAAGCCTTGATGCTTGGGGGTAGGATGCTACCTATGATTGGTTTGGTGAGTGATTGTGAGATATGGCCGTCGATGGAATTGATATACTGACTGATGTGATGTGGTGAAAGCAGCTCAGCTAAATAGTCGTGATTACGCTTGTACCTAGCCATAGCGATATCTCGTGGTGTCAGCACATCCAGCTCGTCTAAACCAAGATAGATGAGTATGAAACATGTTGACGAGGCTACTACACTTGTCCCAACCTCCAAACTGCTCACTAATGTCCGGGTTAGCCATAGGCTGCGGCGCCTGCTGGCAAGTCGTGTTGTATTAGCTTATGGGTGCAGGATATCACGGGATTCCAATGAACAGCTACCTTCACTCCCTTCTTTCTAGCCACTTGACTTTTGACCACAGTCCTGGGTGGCGTTCTAATTGGCGCTTGGTTAATGAACGTTGTGTTCATCATCTGATGTGGTGTTTGTGATACTTGAGGGATTTTTTGTTGTAGATTGTACGGCGAGGATTGATGAAGTGAGGCGTTGGGGATGTGAGGATTACCGGATACGTGAGGTAAATTGATGGTTCCCATGGGAGAGTTGTTCATTTGCGACCCGGGCATGCCGCTCAAAAAGATCGGCGGCAGTGGGTAGCGTCTAACCGGGACCTTTGAGAGAGCGATATTCGCAGGAATCTTCACTAATGACGAAGGATACGGAACGAAAGAGACATGATAAGGATGACTGGACAGCAACAAGAAAAGGCCAAGTGTCCGAAAACATTACTTGATTCGTCTGGCTTGACGTAATGTAGGAGTTGAAGTTGATCGTTCCCGACTTTCCCTATTCTGTACCGTCTCCTTTGCATGGAGACGTATTGCTCCCCCGGTAAGAAGCCACATTTTCTTTCCGCTACATGCATTTCCTAAAAAAGTGGTGCGGTCTTTTGTCAGTATTCACCACAAGTTCTTGAAAATGTTGGGAATATTTACTCTGGTGTCAGGCAGTGGGATTTTCAAGAACTGTTCATCGTCCATCCAAAGGTAACTTTAAAGAAGTTCATTAATAGGGATCCTGGGAAACCAATAGTAAGAGTCATCTCACCCATCGTGTGGCATTTGCTGTGTGAACGATGGCAGGTAAACAAGGAAAAACTGGCCATCTGGGATTTAGGCAAACGTTATTAAGGCGGCTAAGGAGGTGAACCAGCGCTAATCGGGAAAGCTATGAAGTGAGGATACCTGATGGTTTGTCGATATACTTCCATTCAAACGATAATTGATTAAAGGCGGAGGTGGCCTTAGTTAATAGATCACAGGCCTTGTCTAAGGGAAAGTTCCCGTATACTGAAGGATACTCTGTGTGTGCCACGTAAAACAGTTCCGATCTCGCTTCGGGATTCAGCTGTTGTGTTGACAACATTTCCTGCCTTTCTAGCTGGTGAACGCGTAAAAAATGGTGAACTATAAGCGTCTCTAGTAATACTTATAAAAAATTCGATTTGACTAAGGAGCAGCTCTGATTGGTGAAATTGAGCAATTTCTCTTCTCACTGAAATGATAATTAGCACCAATTCTCATGGTATATTGGGAAATGTTGAAAATGTGCAGAACGGGTTAAGATCATGAACCAATCACTATTCACTACTTGTATTTACATAATATCCAGGCCATTATCTACTACACATTCGGGCGCATAGTGGGTAGCACTCGAGAGTAAGGGTATGCGACAACCTCAATATCTTCAGCTTTCCACTAAACCAGAACACAAAGTGATCATTGATATCTACTGTACAGCATCCACAACCCTGAGTACTTGGTTGTGCGTTCCCTATATACTGGCTTGTACTATCTGAGAATGAAAATCTATATAGGACAGGGTATTAACCTTTTGACATAGGATGCAACACTGAAGGTGATGCTATTCACACATTAAGCAAGTCCAATACTGTGATAACAGGCACTACTTTGTCGAAATGTTCGATTCACACTGCTTAGAAAAGAACGAATACCGATCAATATCTCGCTTGGAACATGCACTGAAAGCGCATTCTCCCATGGCCGCTCCAATCAACTCTCAAGGTAGAATTAATAGCAACTGTTACCCGACTTCACTGAGATATATCATGGCTATATTCACACCTGCAGAGGAATGGTTTATGTAGTATCTATTACAGGAATAATAATGTTGGCGCATTGGTCTGCGTTGCCATCATATAGGTAGTTAATATGTTCAATGTGTAGAAACGTACTCGCAACATATTTTCATGATCATTTGTGGTTTTTGAAGCTCTTTAATACATTGCAATATCTATACGGACTCTGATGATATGTAATGGAGTAATACTTCAAATTGAAAATCCTAGAAGTCTGCCTTGGTCAAACAAATCTCAATGTATTTTCTCCATTCACTGGGGTTAATCAGTCTTAAATATGCGAGGATGGCATAGGGTGTAAATTGGCATTCAATTCCATATAATGGAGACACAGTCAGATATCTATACTGATTATACACTACCTTAACTAATAAAAAAATATAATGTGGATAATCTCCTGATGATGTAACAGAGTTGTGGAAGTACAGAAAAGCTAGATATGGCCATAATTATCTCATGCATTTTCATTCTCTCCCCTCCATATATTGTATTGGTATACCTAATTACTCATTGGTTCTGAAGAACAATTTGGTTAGCTTCTTGGCATATCAATTCTTCTAATGATTTTCTGATGAGATCTTAGTATTGTTTAGATTAGTGGAAATACCCCTAAACGTAAATATTAAAGGCTGTCCAAAAGCTCACGAATGCTACATACAGCATCTTGGGGGCTTTCTTTGACACATATATTTCATTATTTTTGCACAATTGCATCAAATTACAAATACTTTGACTCAGTAAATGACAGTGAAATCCACACCTGCTTCTAAGTGATCCGAAACACTTCCAGCTTTCTAATTCTGCTTGCTTTGTCATATTCATCTACTGACTACACCATCAGTAGTTTTGGGACATTGATATTTCTGAGTTTACAAACTCTAATTCTAATGCAAATTTCTTACTCGTGTATATATTTGGAGGCGATCATGAGAAGAGTTATTAAATGCGGTAAAGACTGGCCCATAGTCTCCTCCGGACAGGATATTAAGGCTTCACCGTAATCACTTTGGTTATCCCAAGCCACATTTCTGTCAACAATCTGCCAGCCACCGTGGTAATTCCCTTCTCACTAGGTCCCGCACTCGAGCCGGCTTCCACTCTTATCAAACCTAAAGCTTTCGCCTCTATCTTGGTGGTCAAGTACCTGTGAGTCCGCGGCGCATCCATATAGAACTGTAGTTCGGTGGTATTCCTGCCCAAAAGATTGCAGTCCTGTTTCGAGATACGGCCTCACGACGTCTTCAAGGAGACCTTTGGAATTAATCACCGTGGACGACTCGTCCACTGCGGCTCCTAGAGTATTTCTTAGCCTTAAGGCTAGGAAAGGCTCTTCAGCAGCCCCTAAAGACGCCGCCAAACCACACTGTTTGTCTTTGAACGTCGCGCTATACGCCTCTATCCGAGCTCTAACACAGCGGCGAGAGCCACCGCTCTCCGGCACTAATTCGAACTTGACTTCTAAATACTTGTCACTATCGCGTGATTTTCTGGTTAGTGCCACTTCTTGGTAGCTTAGGCTCTGGTCCACCACCTTGTACCAGCCTGCCGCACAGACTGATTGCGTCACAACAGCAGTAACACACATTTTCTTCACTGATGATCATGCCCTCGAGACCAGTCTTTCGAGTAAATTCCAATACAGCTGGTTCTGCATTAAGTCTTGTAACACGTCTTTGCCGTAACGATGTGCGCCTACTATCGAATGAGACAGGTGCTCCACCCCGTCCTCTCTGTGAGTCGTGACTTTATCTGCCGCGATTTTCACCGTCTCACCCGGTCCTAATCCCGACGTCGTGGAGATTGGTACGCCTCCTAGAGAAAAAGACGCGAACGGAGCGCGATCCGCCTCAAGACGTAGTCCCAGGTCCTCGGAGAATGCGTAAGTATCATGTGCACAAGAGTCATATTGTATGAAAGACTCCAATATGGCCCCACGCGGCGAAACGGCCCACCACATTTTTGTTGCAAACAGCTTCCGGTATACTGCGCACAATTGCATCGGGAGACATGGAGTGGCGCATGAAGTCATGACTCTATCCTACACTGCGGCTATGAATAGGCCCAGACAACGGATGCAAGTCTGGGCCTTCCCTGATGCCGTCCGGCAGTATTGACATAACGATGACATTTGAAAATGTGCTGAAGGCCAGCACCAAAGAGATAGTAGCCAACACAAAAAACCGTTTAGTCAACCCCCTGTGTCGTATGGTATGCCAAAGACGAGCAATATTGGCTGTCAGTGGTAATGAACCAAATAACACCGGATGTATGTCTGAGTTGCGGTAGGCTAAAACAGGCAACAGAAGTAAGCTAGTCCCAACTGTATGACAGTGGCTAGCAGCGTTGTGACAGTTATACTCGTAATCATGCCTCGTTAAGGTATTATTGATATGAATTTGCGATGTTCGAAATTCCCCTTGCTTATGCGAACTCAGGATGTGTGTATCATATGTGTTTGCCTACATTTCTAATCAACTTAATATTGGAAGATTTCCCACTGTTATCAATTGACAAACGGTCTTTACATACTCTGTGGCTAATCCTAATACATGAGCAAGTGAAGTTTTGAATACAAAAGCAAGAAAGTCGCCATTTGTAATGTTTCACAATTGAATACAGTAAAAATACCCAAAGTACGAAATATCTGACCAGTGCAACTCGAGTCTTATACTTGATTTTATTTGGTGAAAAGTCGATCCTGAAAACTGCCATATGACAACACATTCAAGCTGGGTCAGTGCCAGTCAGATATCAAGCATTTCTTGTATTTCTGGCATAGCATCGAGAGTGTATGGTATCAATGAATAACGCTTCACTTATTGTTTGGGTCTCCTGATCCTGTGCTTGGTTTAATTTAACCAGTAATTGGATGAATATAGTAGATGACTGTTTTCGTAAAAATATCTGAAAATCCGCAGACTTCATTGTATCGAATTTTGCGTATAGTATGGACCACCCTCATCAAACCCACCATCTCCCAAAAATACGAAAGAATGCCACGAACATTGTGAACTGCTTCATAGTCCGAATATCCAAGATCCTGTAATATAGATTCTCCAGTAAGTACCTGATCGTTGTAGCAGCCAAGTCATCTCTCAAGTTTTCTACAATTGCATTCAAGACTTGATTTGCCCCGTATTGTTGGCTTAGCCTTCTTTGGCTAGAAAAGAATAAGGAATGTGCTGACATCTAGCAACTTTCACTTGTACTATTGCTAATCATCTTCAATTCGAAATAAGACATGCTGCTCTATATACCAATCAGCAAACACAATCAATTCTCCTAGCTCATCGGTGATTCATGGCGAACTATGAATATGTATTGAATGTCGGTAAATAATCTCATGGAGGTGCTTGATCATTCCAAGTAGATGCGATTGGTACACTACGGAAACCCTAGTGAAGATCTATAGGCAGCCTCATTCATTATAAGGTGCGAAATATCCCAGAAATTGAATCATTCAAAACCACCTCACGGCGTTTCATCCTGGCCTAGATGAGGTTTTCAATTTCTAGGAGATTGAATCCGTAGTCATGGGATAAATATTATACGGTGACCTGCGGATGACTTGGCCATCTCATATTGCTTATAAGTGAGGCTCATTGAGGTGGATTTCCTAAAAGAAATTGATTTGCCTCACCATGGTTGGCCGTCTAGTTCACTATGCAATTGATGCGGCACTTGTCTCAACTGTGTTAGCGGGTATCAAGCGCTCCACGGGTTTAACGTGAGTAGTGGAAATCCCTCTCGTTCCTTGACCACATATGCTCACACTTCCTTCCTTTCACAGGGTTGCCGTCGACAAGATCGAGAACTCCACCTTTCGCTCCGCCATGTCCACGTACCTTTCTATTGGTGATTATTGCTTTGACAAGGTTGTGGAGGGTCTGAAGGGTTCCGGGTATTCCAAGAAGGATTAGCCACGCATCTTGACCTCTGTTTATCTCGCGAGAAATAGATTGCTTTCTTTCTGTTGACTTGCATCCTTGCGGGACCAAAAGGTTTCCTTTGTAGTTTTTGTATTTTTGGTTCGAGTTAGGCCTTGGAATAAATGAATTCGTCAACATGCACCCTTTCTTTCAAATACTTACAGGCGTCTTCGCCATTCGTTATGCGGAGCCTACTTGTTCAGAAAAAATGGTTAATTTTAAACAATTTGGGTAATGGTGGTTAGTAGTCTCCCTCCCGTCACGTGTAAGGGAGGGATCATTTGAGCAGGCTTAATTTCACAGCACCATAATAATTAGGTGCAAATATACCACCTCAACTGTTCAGGACAACTCCGACACGCTCGTCAACAGGAAATAGGTTTCATGTGGGTGTATCAGGATGTTTTACCACCAAGTAAGTGGTTTGCCTTTCGGACTCAGCAGCCATTTCAACCCACAACCGATGAAGTTGGCAGTCGCCCGAATCACTGTGGTGATATCTTATGAAAGTATATCTCTAATCCCATTGATTTCTGACCCGATGAATAAGTAGGATAGATTATCGGTAGATCTAGATCAAAGCTTCAAATGAGCAACGTTGGAGTCACCTCGAGTATATTGGCAGCTTGAGGGCGGCAACAAATTGCCTGGCTCCCTTGGCAACCAATTGTTTCCTCACACAACCCATTACAGGCTATTTTAGTAGATCATCTTAGGATGGGCTCAACAGGCTCTGAGTTGGTGAATTAATGGCTCAAGTTCCCTGACTAATCGGCCGATGTGTTCATTGCTCATTGAGCCTACAGATCGGGATTCGCCAGAACCATGTTTTCTCGAGTTGGTTGACCTGTTATACAGTTGATGGCCGATGTCAACCTGTACCAAGATGACGTTGACGCTATGTCAAGGGGACTTTTGGGTTGTTTTTGTTTTGATCCATGGGTCACGCACGAGCTTGGATGAGCCAGCACGGCTGACTAAAAATCCCACATGATTCCGGTGGGCATTACACAGATACACTGAAAGCCGTAAGAATCGATTTTTTTTGGAAAAGGGCTTCCAGGTTGAAACATCCACCTTATTTTCCCCGTATTACTAAATCGTTGTTGGATATGTTCAAGAGCTGGAGGAAAAAATCATCCGCCAAACCGGAGGGGACCGAGAGTAAGCGTTTCAGTCTGCTTGGCTCAAAGAAGCACCGTTCGCCTGAAACCAACTCGGCTCCGAATATTCAGACTTACACTTTTCCCTCGGTATGACCATAGCTTACTTGAAACCCCTCCTCATGAGAGGCGATGCTAACCGCTTTGTAGAAATCTGACGAGCAACCCCGAGACAGCGCTCCAAACACTTTTCATTCAAACGCAAGCCGTTCAGATAGTTTTGCCGCCACAAAAAGCACAAGTGGGCAGTATATAACTATCGCACATATACAGAATGCGACGGAGGCCGATGCACCGTTGGTGACCAAAAGGGAGACGTATATTAGCAAGCCCAATGGAACCTCGTATACGCCTCAGCTCGAAACCCAAGAACAAAATTTCGTCCCACTTAATAGCCACGACTGTACTGCTGCAACCGAACAAAGTCTGAGCACACTCCGGTGTAGTGAACCACCACAGGAAGTCGTAACAGTAGGCCTCGAGCAAGAGGATATGCCAGCTGAATCGAATGACGATATACAGAGCACAACTGTCACCTCAACTTGTAAGCTATAATGAACTCTGTAGAGACGCAACTACTCCTTGGTAGCTAACCATTCCCGCCCCGAAGTGACCGTTAGGCCTCCCGACGAGCCTGATGGCGGTAAGATGGCGGACCACCAACAGATTGACGAAGGTATATCTGATGTTCATTCTCCATGATTCAGAGAATATAACTGACCATCCGAATTCCTAGCTGTAGAGAGAATTGATCAATTGGGCTGGCAGGTTCAGAAACTTCAACTGCAAGTATGTGCCCTTCAATTTTTCCCCGCTGCCGAACACACGTTTATGTATCATCTCGTTAACCATCCAGGTCAAAGATATACGCCAGTATTTCAAAGGCCTTCTCCAACGTGACACCGAGGGACTGATCATCGCCAGTACAAGGATTCAAGCGTTGGCCCGGGGACATCTGGTATGTTTAAGAACGGATCAACTTACTTTAGATCATATATGGGTCAAACTGGGTGGTTAACGTGTATTCACCTGTTGTTAGGCTAGAAAGAGACACCACAACCATAGGTTTGTGAAACTGCGTGGATACCATATCACCAAAAGACCTATGTCTTTGAATCAACTCCACAAGGAGTGTGCACTTATTGGCACGACATACCGCGGACCACAATCCGATGAACTACGTAAGTCAGAATGTGCATTGCATCCTAACAAGCCCCTGCTCACATTATTGCGCGCTCAGATACCAAGCAGGACTTGGCAGTATCGAATATCCAGAAAATTTGGCGCGGACGAATGGTTCGTCAACGAATCCGCAAATACAAAAACGAGAAAATCGCAGCCACCCGAATCCAGGCCTTGTGGTAAGTGTGTCACTCCCATCGGCTTCATTGCTCTTAGAAGGTGTGGTAACGGTTATTGTTGGTCTGGAGGCGTGGGTACCGCACACGTGAGGCCAATCCTCGAATTCTGGTCAAGATCCTTCAACGAAGAGCCCAAGAGCAGCAGAGAAGCATTGAAAGATTGACCCAGCAGGTCAGGAAGTTGCAGGATCAGATGAGCGAGGAAACGGAGATTCAACAATTGCACGCAGACTCTTTGAACCAGCTGCATGCCGAGGTAAATAGCTATTCATCTGTCAGGTCATGCTGGATAACTGCAATGGAGGTGTACTAGCCTCGGCAGGAACGTCCACAATACCTATCCTGGATTGAATCAAACATGAAGTGCTGATGCTGCTTTCCTTACGACAGGTACGGGTGATCAGGTCCGAGACGATCGCAGTAACCAAAAAGCCCACAGTTGTCATGCGCAAGTCTCGACAATTCACTGAACCACCGGCAATAGATATTTCGAAGTTCGCCTTATTAGAAGACTATACATATTTGAAGGCAGAGATCGAGTATTTACATCAGCGAATGAACGAGATTCACATGGAGAAATACATGTGCGAAGATACCAGTCGCTGACAAGACCTGTTGTTGATGTCCGCTGGAGAGGGAAAGGGTTTCCGCTGTACAGGCGAGACTTTATTTTCATAAAGTATTGAGTTACGCTTGGAAAAGCACAGGGCACTGATCTGTTTGTGGGAGTATATAGCACTAACATGAATATAACCATGAAGAATCCATTGTTGGAACAGTGTTAATAAATAATTATGTTTACAGTGATAATGTATAGTTGTGGCGCAGGGATTTAGACCATGACAATGGCAGAAGCCTCTTCTCAGTGTGTTGCAGACACCCAACCGCCAGCTGGCAAATTCATGTGTAATGATACTTATCCAAGGAGGTAAAGAAGGATATACATATAAAGTAGTACGGGTTCTGTACGGGATTCTAAAATATATAGTTCCTGACGAAATACCAGATAGTACACGAGACTATGATTAGCGGGATGCTTAGGAGCCAGATTTGGCCAAGGTCCGAGAAGTGGTTCATTTTGATGTCGATCACTTTCATATGGTCAGTGGCTGGAAAGCATCCATTCTTGTAGAAATGCTCCATCAGCTGGTCCTTCTCTTGCCATCTTTCTCGAATCCAGTGAGAAAACTCGGTGTCGTCGGCAGGAATGTCGTTCATATCGAAACGACGCACGTGCACATGGATCTGACGCGGGTACTTGCTAAGAAAGTACATACTCTTAAGCGTGTACTCGATCTGAGGGATGTGGTCTTGCTTCAGTCCTTCGTACCCGACGGTCAGGTCGTATACATAGTTCACTGATTTCCGGAGTTGCGAGCAACAAAAGTGCATTCCAGTGGACCGAGGAAGAAGTACGTTTTTGGGTGTGTAAATCTTCTCCTTCGCGGCAAATGCGTTAGATTTCTTGCGGGTGCAATCGGAAATGACTGTCCCCTCCGGGAAGAGGATCAACCACAATGGATCGACTGATCTGGAAAGGCGGTTTAGATGCTGAGTCAAGTGGGCCTGGTCCGTAGCCCAGCTCCTTTTCAGGAATATGAAATCGAAAAACTGCATTCCCTATATGTTAGCAAGATTAGAGATTTGCTTGGTGGGAGAGCGGTTTTATATATATTTACCCTAAAGAGATGATTAAGTTAGCCAAAGTGGTGCGCCACGGTGCTGGATTGATTTACTTACCATCCAAAGATCGGGATATGCTTGAGCGTATCCTTTAAAATGATCTTAATAGCGCCATGAGCCTTTGCAAAATACGCGATACACCTAGGAGGACTGTTAGTGAGTGGTCACCGGCGAAATAAACGGAGAACTCACCATAGATAAATCCAGTCTGCGTATATCTGTACAGTACTGGGTTAGTGACTCGGCAATCAAAGGAGTGTGAAGAGAGAATACCTGGTGATTGGCAATTAGTATTATCCGGTCCGGAAAGGATAGCAAGGGGAGGGACGCGCTGGTGGGGTTTTTCAAGATATCCGCAGCCTCGGGATCCGCACTGATAACGAAGGAAGAGGGGGCAAAGAGTTCTGTGATGGCAACCAACAGGATGCCAAAGAGCCGCTGTGAATAGCTGATGAACCGCTCGTACAATACGTTGCTGAAGGGTCGGAGTATTGACGACAGTATCTGCGAGAAGTTGATTATCGCCGCTTGGCCCAGGAAGAAGACAACGAAGGCTGCGGTCCTAGGGGCAGATTTGAATTCGTCCACAAAGGCCATATTTACTAGTTATTCTTAACCTTGCACCAGAAGTTAGAAGTTGGTTACAAAAGAGAATTATACAGGATAGGGAATTATCGCAAGGTTACAAGGTTCAGGGAATGAAGCTGAATGAGTCAGGAAGGCGAGATCAACAATAATATATATGAAAATGTCATATTTACGTCTCTATTGTAATTGCCGAATTCCGCGGACTAAGGGGCCAAATTATCCAAAGACGCCATAGAATCAATCAGTGGTTTTTCAATACTCAAATCGTTGTTTGCGTTGGATGGAAGCATGTGAATGACACTTATTTGGCTCCTGTTCTTACCATATCAGTCCAGAATGGAATTATACCCTTGGATAGCCCAACTCAACCTGAGTCGGACTGCTTCGTTGTGTCGGATCTGATTGGCGCGATGGAACCCTGGTATAAATATCGCTAATTCTGATGGCTATCCTTGCACACCACATAATTAATAATACTCAGCCGCCACTCTGCTCCGTCATGGCATCTGCTTTGGAAATAGCAGATGCCAGCAAGCCCTACCTGGCGCATATGGTCAGATTTCCTTGCGCTTTCAGCTGCCACCTCCCAAACCGCGTTAGCAGACAGGGCTACGCTGTATCACCGGCTCTTCCTGATTTTCCCTTGTTTAACCCATTTCACTGACATTATCGTATAGTGGCCATTCAATTGAATCTACGTCATGAATCATCACCTGCTTACTCCTAATTTCCGTGGATCTCCAGAAGGGATTGGCACGTGATATCCTGTCGCATGGTCGTGAACTTCCGTTCGGAAACGATGTAATAGGAATTTTCAATGTCTCTGACTCCGAGTTCAACCGCTCTTTGACGCTTTTGAAACCAGTCGGCTAACAGGCGGGATTTTCTCCAACGCCAAAGGGCGCGGAATGATTTTTAAACAACGTTTTAGGAACCAGGCGGGGTGTGGAATGACCCGGAACTTATTTAAAAGACCTTTTGGCTAGTCGGTAACCTAATTTACGGCAGTTTGGAGATCAGCTTTGTAATATTCGTCCCGTACCTTCGCCACACCCACCCACTTTTTCTTCACTGCATCCTTGTATTTCCGGCGGTTTCGCTCAGCCTCGATTGAGAGTTCTCTCGATACAGCGAAAATAAAAGGGAAACAACTCGAACCGAAGTGCAGTTCGATATGTATCAAAAGTTCACATACCAAAGTCCCTTTTTTCTGTTCACCCTGGTACTCAATCTGGTAAAAAACAATCCCTTTCTCGTTTATCGAAGACGCCAGCAGCCTCATTAACCTCTCTCTCTTCAGTGCGGGTTCATCGTATCGTTTGTTTCCTCGTGCGCATTGCGTGCTTCGGGCTTTACCTGGTTCGTGATTGCATATCTATTTTGTTTGATATTTGGAATATCAGTCGCCACTTTCGGTGGTTTTATCAAAAGGCTTCGGCTAGCAGTAAGCTTGGGAAATTTCTATTTTTGCAACTGGAGGTCGCTTACTAAACCCACGAACCATAGTTTCTCCCCCTCGCTGGCATTGCCATTATGTTTCTGGTAATAGAAATCGACGATACGATCTACTCTAAAGTAACCTCTATTGTCGCGCTTGGCACTGGATTCGTTATCACCGCCATTGGGATGGTAAGTGGGCATCTGATTAAATCCCTGAGCATAGACACACCACCATGACCGCTCGGTTCATAGGTGACTGTTGATTGCCTCAGCATCATGCAAATCTTAATGGATCTTATGATTGATTTGATGCAAAGATCGCCTGGATATTCGGATTAGGATTTGAGGACGATACTGAAGAACAAGAACTCAACTACTCTGGAGAAATGATTGAAGGGGAAGCCTCGCCGCAGATGGGAGCAGTCGCCCATGGAATAACACAAAGACCAACCGGAGGAAGCACGAGCACCACAGGGATGGGAATGGGATTCTATCCGCCATTGGTACAGAATCCAAGTTACTCGTACAAAGCCCTCGCAGTCTACTCGTGTAGGTGAAGCAATAGCATAATTTGTACACCACACCACTCACCCCCTGCTCTTTTCCCAGATGAGGCTAGCCACGCCGATCCCAACGAAATATCTTTTGCCAAGGATGAGGTGCTCGATATCGTCGACACCAAAGGGAAATGGTGGCAAGCCCGACGAAGCGATGGTACAGTTGGTATCGTACCAAGTAATTATGTAAGTGGGCCAGACATTTGCTCTCTCAATCTGTGTGACCAATGCTAATCCCATGGTTTCCTTATAGCTGCGGGTGATATGAACACCTTCGGTACCCATATTTAATCATCTTCTGGGAGACAACACCCACACTTGCAAGCTTATTTACTAGTATAACAATGGCATTTGAATCAGTCCAACACTTCACTGGCCACTCTAGAGTCATGGATGGAAGATTTTTTGTAGCACTCCATTCCCTTTGGTAGAATGTTAATGAATCGATTTCATTAGAGAAAATAAATTCAGATATCACACCTACGCTCAGATGCCTCTTCACCACATCATCTCTCTCAATGCATGCAGATGCCACCCATAGGTACCCTTCCCCTACTCCATCGCATTAACCAACCAGTGACAAGCACCAGCCACTCCACATTTACAGGCCCCACCCCATTGCCACTGTTGCGCAGGCTTGCATTCAATAGCCCATTAGGCAGGACAGGTCCATCCTGTCACTGTAGGCAGCAAATCTCACGATTAGATCCATCTGGATGCCAAGCAGGTACGGAATGAGTGAAATCTATGCATGAGTAGTGATCACCCTTGCACAAGCCTGTGGTCAACTTGAGAAAGTTCTACTAGCCTCCCAAAAGCAGTCCCATCATTCGCCATTCATACTGCTGCGGGTGCCGAACCCAGCAAGGAATTATCTAGCGCCGTGCTCAACAGGCAATATTTCGGTCCGTCCGAGCCTGATTGCCAGGATAGGGCTGCCTTATTTGGAAGATGGATCCAAGTGGGTTGCTAAAGCGCCTTAACCGAAGTCACGAATCTTCCAATGATGCCATCGATTTCGGCCAATGGATTCTAGGTTGAACTTGCCTACCCTTGTTGACTAACAAGCTAAATATAAAATTGATCACGCATGCGTATTGGTGCCACGATTGAACCCAATCTTAACCTACCTCACGGTAACTGGTACGCGGTGCAACCAATGGTCTTTCCTGGAAGGGCCGTCGGAGGGTACGAGGGCATCAGTTGGCTGCTTCCCAGATACATCTATCCTGCAGCGCCAAGATTTCACCAACATCCAAATATATTCCGTGCGTAGCCTTGTGTAGCCATCCCCTTTAGAGATCGCAAGGTTGACTTGAATGGTGCCTGCGCACGGCGAATGGGATGCAAGGATAGCCTGACGGGTCGCTGACTCCTCATCCCTTGAACCAGAATCGTTGGACACGAACGGTGATTACGGTGATGGACCTTGACAATTGTTCCTTTTCTGTAAGGGATCAGTAGCAAATGGGGCACTTAAGGAACACTGTTCAATTCCACAGTCGCTATTTTTGGATTAGGTTGTCGCTCTCCCACACCCATCTCTTTCCGGTTACCATGGCGGTCCCAATGAGAGCCGGCTTCGCGAATGTTGCCACTTCCCGATCATGAGGTGGTGATGGATATAAATGGAAAGGTTGCGTTGCGAGACTTCTGATGTTGGATATGGAAGGGGTTGGATTGATCCGTCATTTATCTGGGGCTGGTACATTCCTGTTTGGGCGAGCAGTCCGTCAATGGCTCCTTCGCCAAGTGCCAAAGGTTGAGTTTGCCCTCGAAATCGACTGAGCTTGAAATGCACAAGTTGGTCTATACATGGAACACTTTATAATTTAAATTTTCATACAAATTCAAAAAAAACCGATGTGATAGGATATTGGATGGAAGGAACAAGGATAACATAATGAATAAATGGTGCTTCTGCTAAGTTTAAAGTACAAGAGAAGGGTGGGTATTACGGTAATCTATTTCCAGGCGTTATTAAGGGAGACGAGGGGAGTTGAGTGAGTGGATGCACTGAAAATATTATTTGGCCCTGCTCAGGTTGAACCCAGGTCCCTGGGATGGGTGGTGTCAGCTGCAATTTTATCGCCCAGAGCTCTTATACCGGACAGACCAGCCCTACGGGTGAATGGAGTGTGTGGACAAACCGACTGCTTCTAGAGCGTCGGTGATGTTGGTGGTGTTCTTTCCGGACGCCCGTACATAAACGTCGATGTGATAACGATTAGTGCACCCAGTGCGAACTGTGGTGATGGGTGGAAATTAAATAGGTAGAAGGATATAACGCTCGAGATGATGATGGAAAGGGAGGTGGCGAAGCCTTTGAGAATGTTGTCGGCGTACTTGACCACCACTGCAACCAACAGTCCACCAAGCGCCTGATTCACAACAACCACCCAGGTTAAGAGATCATAACCCTGGAAAAATCCTTGGGAAGCAATTGCCTGACCGTCGTTGAACATCATTGCAATCAATGAGAAGAGAGTACCGGGAATTCCGAGCTGGATGTTGCGAACCCACATGCTAGTGGAGTTCCTCTTTAGCATCTTTTCGAAGTAACAGCCAGCAAATCCAGAAGAAAGGCACGCCGCAATGACTGCAATAAGGCCGATAAATGGATTCTGACCATTTACCAGGCTGGTCTCCTCATCAGTGGTCGAGGTAACCCCTTTAGAGGCAGGGAGCTGCACCAGGATGACTCCAACCATTAGCAGAACAAGACTAACCCACTTATTTCGGGAGAGTCTTTTGCCCAAAAGGATCACCGAAAACAAAGCAGTGGAGAGGATCTTCATTTGGTAGGTGATTTGGAAGGTCGCGGCTTCCAAGTTGGACAACGCAACAAACAGAAGGTTGTTCTGAATGGCGTAGAGTCCAGAAGGAATGACCATCTTGTTGATATCCGAAAAGTTCTCGATTAGTTCCTCGTTAACAGTGCTTACAAATATGGACCATTTTCCAGATTCTTTATACAGGAAGTATAGGCACACGAGGAATTTCATAATCTCGGCAAAAAACACCACGGTCGAAGCAATGTACAGTGGTTGTCCGGGTTGTTGGACGATTCGTGAGTATCTCAATAACAATACCAACGCGCTATTCTGTACTACTAAAGTACATAAACTCAAATACTTCCTGAAGGTCTCGTCATCTTGAATAAACAGAATTTAATAGATTGTCCAGCCACAGCACACAGCTAGAATCCACTTACTCTTGGCTTTGGCTACGTTGGGCAAAGGTAACTCTAGACCGCCTTTCATTTGGATAGTGAATACAAAGGGGGGTTGGGAACAGGTCCTATGTCAGCGGGGAATAAGGGAAATCGACAGGCGTATTGACCTGAATGTAGGCGGGGCTTTTCAGTCAAGAGAGGAGAGGAGAAATGCCGGCGAAGTATTAGCCCAAAGGAAAAGTAAAAGACTGAATACAAGGAAAGAATAAGTATGGAGAAATTTTCAGGTTAAAAAGAAATTAGACTCTTGCCTCTTTGATTTCTCTAATCCTTAATTGGTATTTTCAATTAGTAAATGGAAATATGTAATGTAACACAAAACTAGATAACCGGAAGCAAGTACCCACTTTTCCCTTAACAATTGAAGTGAATCTATGTACCTAATACATGGGAGCTTCTTAGCGTGATGGCTCATTTTCCTATAAACAATGCAATGATGCTTATTGTATGTGTTGTTGATGAACGGAGAAAATCAATCACTTACTACAATATTTACGTGATATTGGTACGATCCAATCAGGGAGGCACAGTGGTGACCAGGATTTTCAATTGATCTGGTATTATGTAGCTTAAAAGCAATAAGGTGCACTCGGGATAGCTATTTCTATTCATATCTAGGCTAATCGATGACCAGGATTTGGCCAATAATGTGGCACATCTTATATTGTGTTCTAACCAAATCTTGCATCACATTTGTTTAGTTGTATGAGAGAACTGGTATACATGTTCTGTGCCAATGAAGTACGTGGAAGCTTTCTCGAAACCCAGGCATGTCGACGTCTTGTCTTACCGGTGAGGTTATATGACAACAAAGTAGGCCGCCACAAGAAGGCCAAGCAATGGCCGTTTCATATCGGGCATGATGTGGCACAGAAACAAGGCTTATCAGCCTCCCCATACTTGCAACATCAAGACCAGCCAACGGATTCCGCTGCCCATTTGGAGAGAGTTTGTCATTCCCTCCGTTCGAGATGCACCTATCTCAACAAATAATGGATATGGGGTGATTATGTCCCCATAGGTACAATACGGCCAAGGTCTGCCTTGGACTATGGAATATGTGCGTTTCACTTTTGCCCCTGAGAAGCTACTGGATCATCATGGAATATCGGCTAGATTGATGTAGCTTAAGCCATAGAAATAGTGTCATTCAATATCAATCCAATATGTGCCACCTCGTCACTTACATTCGTGGCTAGGATCAAGCAGTGATCAGCTGAAATATCTACCAGATTAACCGTGTTGCATAATAGGCATATTGCTATTTTTAGTCTGGGTGCGGTTGTGATGCGACAGGTGAAGTATCAACAAATATGCCAACACAGGCATCCCAAGCTCACGTAGGAGAGCCACCAAGATGTTTCATGACGATGTTATGCAAGATCCAGCACCTCTGACAGAGAAAGGATTCTTGGATTTTGTAGGGTGCTGTTTATGAGCGTTGTAGACTTTCATGCATAGTAGCATGGGGTGGTGACTATTGATCAAATGGTGGCCGTCAAGATGACCACCCGGGCGCAAGAGTAGTCAGGAGAGGATGAACATACTGCTTGTGTAGTTTACTGTGCTGTGGACTAAAGACCGCCAAAAGTCCACTTCCTAATTGCATGTACCTACCGAATCTTGCATTAATGCTGTATGCCCACTAGTCCACCCAAGCCAGCCGATATCTGGTTTCCTCATCGTATAAAAGCAGATATCAATGTTGTTGGGTAAATGATATCATCCTGAATCTGAGCATTTCAGGACTCCAAGACCAAAATAGCCTGATGGGTGTAGTGACACCCGGAAAGCTTCAGTGCATCTTACTATAAACCGTAAAATCATCACTCACACTTTAATTATTCCCCTGCACAGATATTGAAACTAAGATTACCATATTACTTAGCACGAATCACAGACAACTGTCAAGTATAAGGCGAGCACTAATTATCACCAGCAAGGTTGTTGGTAGCACCTGAGCTTATTTGTCATTCTGTTGAGTTAATGTATGCCGAAGTTAATTAGTTTGGCATCAAATTACCTAAGAATCGGTCCACTTTCCTCAATTTAGTTTTCACCAATTCGAACGAGCTGGTAGGGAATCACAGAGTCTACCTTGTCACCTGCTTGTGATGATATATTGGATTCCTAGACATTACCGAAGACACCCATTCCGTTATTTGCAGTGTATTCTTGATTGAGATTTCACAAAGCCAGAGGTAGATTCCAGGGTGTTTACCTGTGGTTACTGAATGCCTTTCAGGATGTTTCAGTCCTGGCATAGGGTATTGAGAGTCTCAGGAGGGAAAACATCAGTTTCGTATATGTATGGAAGATTTGCATATGGCTTTCGGTTTCAATGCTCCATTGAATAGCGCTCGT
Organism: Basidiobolus meristosporus CBS 931.73; assembly: GCA_002104905.1. NCBI lineage: Eukaryota > Fungi > Basidiobolomycota > Basidiobolomycetes > Basidiobolales > Basidiobolaceae > Basidiobolus > Basidiobolus meristosporus. Next base: position 51,335 of record MCFE01000024.1, on the reverse strand, counting down.
AATAAAGCCAGTAAAAGAGTGGATTGAATCAGGGATAAATGATTGGTATCAGTACTACCGAAACGTGGGGGTTCCAAAATGAATGAGAGGCCCGCGAAGTTGAAGTCTCTCAACGATATTATGATCGCTCCTCCCTTGATCTCTGCAAAGCTCTACCGGAAGTAAAATCCCTTCAGCACCAGCATCAATCTGATCAATACACATAAATGGTGCCGATATTCTGAGCGAATTACTAGGTGATTATGTAGTTCATTGCAAAGATACCACGTGAACCAAGTTAAATTGGGAGTCTGAATGCACTTGGCATTGCAAATAGGACTAATTCATTTTGATTTACCAGTTAATGAGAGACACCTTTGGTAGGAATTGGTGATGCTGTCTCAGGGCTATTCGCCAACTTGATATCTTCTTTAACATTCAGCATTTGAAGCATTTTAAGGTTGGTGTGGAGGTTAATGGTCATTTCCCAGATACACCTGAGCTGAGAAAATAAGCAGTATATTGCATTAGTTGATTGAGTAATAAATTATGTCAAAACATTGCCTATTTGTGAAATGTAAAGTCGTAAATGGGTAATTATGTGCAATACTACTGCTCCTCTAACTATTCATGCTCACTTATTTAGACTTGCCTCATATTTATATTAGTAAAGGAGTAATATACATATATACTTACCACACTATTTTCGACATATTCTATGGCTTCGTTAAAGTTCTGGTGCTAAGCTCACTTCTCGCATCAAAGCTGACACCTTGTTAATTTGATACCGCTGCAAGTTATTCGGAATTCAAGGAGATTACTACACCATAGTAAAGTGAGTATTATTCATAAATTCGAAGTTCGGAAGATCCACATCATAGACATGATATGAGGAAATCAAGTTGAAACTGTATCTTGGAGGTAGTTTGGTAATAGGCCACAAGATAATTACCGTTTTACATAGTGAGCCAATGTTGCAAAAATAATCCGGAATTCAAATGAATTACTTTCGATATGATTATGTTTTATATCACGATATATTAGTTATGAAATGCCATACTAATACGCAACCATTCCCACACTCAATTAATGGCTGCATATCTTGAGGCTGGTAGATTGGTTAACAGCAAAGCGTTTCGCTTAGCACCTAAAAGCATCACAGCATCAAAAGTGCCAATACTTCATTTCAATATGTATGCCAAGTGAAAGTCATACTTTCTTCTGGTTCCAAATCACTTGAAAGTCCCCGAGGCAGCTTGATATTCGGTGTTTTATCATCTATCATTTACCGGTTTTGAGTGGTAATGGCATTGATGGATTTTACATTGGAGAATTATTCAGCTGTACTATAACATCTATATACTTATGTGAACTTGATTAATGTGACATTTGTTGTTAATTTTGCACCCAAGTATTTACATTAATTGATCGCTTAAGTCGTAGCTTATGAGAATTACTTGACCAATTCACTATTGTGATTTTCTTGCAATATTTTCACCAAAATTTCAATTATTCATTACACGAAAACCTGATAAATTGTCCAAAAGTAACCAAAGTCGGGGGGAAGGCTGTCACCAAGCAAACTATGATCAGGGAAACTCTTGGGGCTATTGGAAACACTTCAAGCTTTGCAGATATGCTGTTGGGACCTTTTGAGGCATATCCTTCATGTTTGATTTGACATGGTTATCAAGATTTATAAATACCACTTTATGCAAAAATTGTAAAAAGTATGGATGTGATCAGTTATGGGTTTTGCCCATACAGTCACAAGGTGTGTGTATTGAGTTGCTTTATATTTATAGCTTCCACCTAACCCTATGAAAAATCTCAAACTTGGAATTCATCTGATTTTCAGCCATTATTATGCTGGATATTCTGCCGGTGTCAAATTTTCAACTGCCAATTTTGATGGAAGTAGTGGGCAGCTACTTACCAAATTTGGCTTAAATGCTAGCTGGCCTAGTCTCCTCTTGCAAAGTATGTCTGCTTGTCTGCCCAACAGCTTGCATCTGTGACATTTAGAGTTGTCAGTTTTGAGAAACTTGGAGTTCTGCTGATATTATGATTGCACATGCTGGCCTTTTCTTTATTTTTTTTCACAGGGCTAAGTTGCCCATATACTCAGCAGTTCTCTCTTAGCTGTTGCAATATTATGAGCTTGAATATAGGACTTAGCTTTTGATATATTACTCAAACATTAAGAGTAGTATGTTTCCAACAGTTGTTTGAAAACTGCCAGTATTCTGCTGGTATTCTCTTCATATTTTTCTGGTATTCTACTGGTGTTTAGTTTTAAATCCTTGTAAAAGCAGTAAGTAGATTATTGCCTAACTTTGTAATAATGATGTCTAGCCTAGCCTCCCACTAGAGATCATAACTACCTGTCTAGCAAAGAGCTAAAACCAAAATCTTGATATGTGTAAATTTGGAGAGCTTGAAATTCTGCTAGAATCATGATAGTATTCAGCAGGCCTCTAGTTAATTTTTACAGGGATAGTACTGTTGTAAGAGTCTTGGAGATATTGGTAGTGTTTGGGAGAGCAAGTAGATTATGTGGTTTTCACTTAATGATTTACTGAACGTAGAGTAGCATTTGTACTTGGCCTGTTCTTGGTATAACAAATAAATAGAATATGTTTGGGAAGCTATCATGAGCATGTGTGCACAGTTTCAGGCTGTTTGGACAACTATGAGAATTTTCATGCTCTGAGTACCTAATATTCTTGTGAAAATGTTCTAAGTAAATCCTTACATGGAATTTGGTCTGTATTGTCTAAGATTTGTAGGTAAGTATCCAAGTGACTAAGTTAGGTGGATATTTAGGTGTCTTTACAAGCTTTTACAACACTCCCACTCAACTACATGTTCCTGCTGACTAGCACTAATTTTAGCCTAAGACATTTAAATTTGTCTCTAGCTAATGATTTAGTAAATATGTTTGCATTCATTTAATCTGTAGGACAATAAGCTAAGTTGACTAAGTTATTATCTATAGCTTTATGTAAGAAATGATGTCTAATACTTATGTACTTAGTTCTAGCATGAAAAGCTGGATTTCCACCCAATTCTATACATCCTTGATTATCTTGAAATAAAGTAATAGGTGATTTTTGAAATAAACTAAGTATCTAAGAAGCTCTCTGAGCTACAATGCTTCTTTTGTAGTTTCACAGGCTGCCATATACTCTGCTTCTGTGTTGGAAAGTGCTATGGTTGGTTGCCTTCTTGCATTCCATGAAATTGCTCATTTACAGTAAAGAAAGGTGTATCCTGTGGTGGATCTTTTGTTTTCTAAGCTTTGTCCCCAATCAGCATCAGAGTACCCTACAAGATCTTGTTCTAAGTCCTTACAGGAATACCTTAAGCAGATATTAGCAGATCCTTTTAGGTATTTAAAAATCCATTTACCTGCTGCTATATGATCAGATCCATAATTGTGATTATGCTGGCTGACAACTCCCACTGAATATGAGATATCTGGACATGCTCCAAGCATAATATACATCAGACTGCTGCCCATTGATTGATAATGAAAGTCTGGGCATTCAGATGGAACCAAGCACTCTTGATTTGGTTGAGCTTTGACCAAGTTAAGTTTGTTTCCATTGGGGTAGCTGTCAGTTTACAGTCTTCCATTTGACACTTTTTAAGTATATTTTGAATATACTTGGACTGGCATAGAGTAATATTCTGTCTATGGAGAACATTATCCCTAAGCAGTAACTGAGTGCTCCAAGATTGGACATCTTGAACTCCTTATATAGGCTGGATTTAGTCACTTCAAGGTTTCTTTGTTATTGGTGGCTATAATAAGTTCATTCACATATAAAGCTGATAGAACTGGATTTGTTTTATCTGGATTTTAGTAGAATACTATAGCCATACTCCTTTGAAAACTCAAAGACTGCAAATAAGAATCTATCCTGCAGTTCCAAGCTCTTGGTGATTGTTTAAGACCATATTGAGATTTTTTAATCTTGCAAACCAAATGGTGGTTATCTTGGTCAACAAACCCATCAGGCTGGTCCATATACATGTCCTCATCAAGTACCCCATTCAAAAATCCTGTTTTTACATCCATTTGATGTTTAAAAACTGATATTCCATCATAGCCTGATACACCTCAGTCATTGCAGATTACCAAAACTTTCTCTGAGGGCTATTTGGGGCTTCTTTTACAGCTTGGGGCTCATCAATGTGGACTAAACAGGCATTAGCTAAGTTTGTACCCTCATTGATATAGTAATTTGGGTTATTTCTTGTCTGGTTGGATCTCCTGGCTTGTAATACAAGAATGATCACTTCTGTGGTATTCCTGGGCACTGATTCTGGCTAAAGCATGGCTGTAGAGTCCTTGGGTGTGAAAAAATTTCATTATTTTCCTTTATTTCAATGCTGACAATTGGTGGACTTGAGATCAGATTTTGGTCATCATCTAATGTCTTTTCTTGTAAAATCTTGAATTTTCATCAAACAACACTTACTTGGTATTGTAGAGTCTGTATGCCCTACTCTTGTTTCAGTAGCCCCGAAATGTGCATTCAACACCTTTTGGCTCAATTTTTGACTGATTTCTGGGCAGTTTCTTGGCATATGCTGTGCACCCTAATATTCTTGGATGTTCTGTACTTGGTCTGTATCCATACCATCCCTCAAATGGAGTAAAACTACAAAATACTCTATTATAACTCCTATTATTAAGGGATACAGCTGTGGCAACTGATTCCACCCAAAATCATATGAAAATCTTTAATCACGGATCAAATATCTTTCCATATCAATTTTTGAGCTGTTTGCATGCTCTGCCACTCCATTTTGCTGTGGGGAGTATGGTACAATAGTCTCTTGCTTTATCCCATGAATTTTGCAGAAGTGGAGGAAGAGTTTTGAGGTATATTTTCCACCATTCCTAAAGAGAAAAATTCAGAAAAGGCCAGCAGAATACCATCATAAATCAGCTAAATTCCAAGTTTCTCAAGTCTGAAAACTATCATTATCTCATAAACTAGCATTTGGGCAGACAAGCAGATATATTTTCCAAGAGGAGACTAGGCCAACCAGAATTCATACCAAACTTGGTGAATAGCTCCCCACTACTTCCTTCAAGAATTGCAACCGGATATTGGAACAACAAATACCAGCTGAATACCAGCTTAACTCCATTAGAATATCAGCAGAGTACTGGCTGAAAATCAGATGAATTTTGGGTTTGAGATTTTTCATAGGGCATTGTCAGAGTGTTTTGCTTAATCTTTTCTCTGGTTTTTCTCTCCACCATGGCTGCAAACTCCCTGAACTTAGACAGGGCTTCTTCCTTTTTTCAATAAAGTAGACCCATGTGCATCTTGTATAATCATCAATAAAAGTGATTAGATACTTCATCCTGCCTAAGGATAAGTTTTACATAGGTCCGCACAGATCTGAGTTAATTAGATCTAATTTTTTCTTAATTTTGATTAACCCAGTGCTCTTGAACATCTGTCTGGCTTGTTTCCCATATATGCAGGCTTCACAGTGTTCCAAATTAACTGGGGGATCAATGTCTACTCCAGAATTAGCTGATCTATGATAACTTTGCACAAATAATCAAAATTGATGTGTCCATATCTCCTGTACCAAAGCATTAGGGTTTCTTCATTTAAGTTACTATATTGGCTTCCAGATATGATGGAATATAAGTCAACTTGTATAGATTCTGATCTCTGATGCCCAAAGCAATATGGGCACCATTTTGATCAGTGATCCTGCATCCAGAATTGTCAAAACTGAAACTGAGTCCTTCTGCTGTGGCCTTGCTTACAGAGAGTAGGTTCTTGGCAATTTCTGGCACATAGAGTACTTCTTTAAAGGTCAGTGTATGGCTTCCTTCACTGCTTCTAAGGTTTACTTGGATAGTTCCTTCTCCCACTGCATCAAGTGTTCTATTGTCACCCATGAAAACCTTCTTAATTGGAATTTCTTGATATTGGGTAAAAAGTTCTTTTTGGTGTGTAAAGTGTTGAGAAGCTCCAGAGTCAATATACCACGTCTGAGAATCCTTGTTTGTGGTCATATTTAGTGCAGATATGAATAGTCTATCTTCAGTTGTTGCAGCATTTCCATATTCAGGCTTCTTTTGCTGATTATCTTTCTTTTTGAGACACCGGTCTGATGTGTGTCATTTCCTTTTGCAGTAGTTACAAAACAGGTTGCTGTTGCCTTTGTAGGGTCTTGGGTACCCCCTTTGTTGGTTATCATTGCTTATTAAAGCATTTTCTTCTTCCTTCTTATTAGCGCTTGATTTTCTTAATTCTTCATCCAGGAGCCTTCCATATACGTAATTTAAGGTCAAATCTTCAGTTCTGGACTCTAGGGCTGATACAAGGCCCTGAAACGCGTCTGTCAGGCTATTCAGGATGGTAACTATCACATCCTCATCAGTAGTTGGTACGCCCACAGATTCCATCTCATCTACCAGCAGGGTAATTCTGTTAATTAGATTTTTCATTTCTTCTCCTGGCAGCATCTTTGTAGTAAAGAATTTTCGTCTCAGATACATTTTCTTGGCAGCTGAACATGACTGGTAGGTGTCTTCCAATGCTTTCCAGGCATTCTTTGCCGTTTTTGCTCTTGAGCATTGAATTAGCAATTTGTCCTTGACATTAAGGCAAATGCAGTTAAAGGCACTTTGTTCTTTCTTCTGGGACTTTAAGGCTTCCTCTCCCACGTTTTTAGGAGGGCATTCTTCTCCCATGACAATATCCCAAAGGCCTCTTTCTTGTAGCAGCATCTTCATCTTCACCTTCCACACTTGGTAGTTAGAGCCATCCAACTTTTCAGCAGAGGGAAAAATTCCAGTAATAGCAGTAGTAGACATTGCAGAGAGTGACAGCTTGGGGCTCATAACCTGTTGTAAGAGTCTTGGAGATATTGGAAGTGATTGGGAGAACAAGTAGATTATGTGGTTTTCACTTAATGATTTATTGAATGTAAAAGTAGTATTTATACTTTTTACCTGGTCTTGGCATTACAAACACGTAGAATAGGTTAAGGAAGGTCCCAAGAACATGTGTGCAAAGTTTGGGGCTGTTTGGACAACTTATCAAATTTTCATGTTCTGGGTAAATATTCTAAGTAAATTCCGACAAGGAATTTGGTCAGTATTCTCTAGGATTTGAAGGTGATGATCTAAGTGACTAAGTTAGGTGAATATTTAGGTGGAAATACAAATTTTTACAACACCAAGAACATGTGTGCAAAGCTTGAGGCTGTTTGGACGACTTATCTTACTCTCATGTTCTGGGTACCTGATATATTGGTGAAAATATTTTAAGTAAATCTCAACAAGGAATTTGGTCAGTATTCTCTGAAATTTGTAGGTAACAGTCTAAGTGACCAAGTTATGTGGATTTTTAGGTGGAATTACAAACTTTTATAACAGCTTCCAGCCAACACTTGGGACTCTAATTTTACAGAATAATAACAAGTCATAGCACTGTGCAGTACTCTTATCAATGGAGCAGTGAAGTTGCTGTAAGAGTCTTGTAGATATTGGAAGTGATTGGGAGAATAAGTAGATTATGTGGTTTCCACTTAATGATTTATTAGATGTAAGAGTAGTATTTATACTTTTACATGCTCTTAGCATAATAAGCATGTAGAGAATTTTTAGAAAGGTCCCAAGAGCATGTGTGCAAAGTTTGGGGCTGTTTGGACAACTTATCTAACTTTTATGTTCTGGGTACCTGGTATTTTGGTGAAAATATTGCAGGTAAATCCTAACAAGGAATTTGATCAGTATTCTCTAAGATTTGTAGGTAACAATCTAAGTGACTATGTTGGGTGATTATTTAGGTGGAATTACAAATTTTCACAGCAGAAACTAGTGCATAATATGCTGTAAGAGCCTTGGGGATAATGGAAGTGAATGGGAGAACAAGTTGATTATGTGGTTTTCACATAATGATTTATTGAATGTAAAATGGTATTTATACTTTTACATGGTTTGGCATATTTAACATGTAGAATACGGTCAGGAAGGTCCCAAGAACATGTGCGCAAAGTTTGGGGCTGGTTGAACAGCTTATCAAAATTTCATGTTCTGAGTACCTGATGCTTTGGTAAGACTATTCGAAGTAAATCCCAACCAGGAATTTGCTCAGAATTCTCTAAGATTTGTAGGTAATGATATAAGTGACCATATTTGAATACAAAAGTGGTGCTTTTGCCTAAAAAGATCATAAGACCAGTGACATAGGTCACAAGGTCTTTTGGACAACCTTTTCAAATATTATGTTCCAGACACCTCTTGAGAATCCCAAAATTCTCAAACTTGACACACAGCTTCCTGGAACCATCCTCAGAACATTTGATTACTTCCAATTACAATATTTTGCAACATGGGTTGATACCTTATTGTAGCCTGATGAGCAGCAAGTGAAGACCACCCTACCCTAATGCTACAAATCATTTCCAGGCACCCAAGTCAATTTGCTGCGCTTTTTAAGCTTTCAATAGATGAGGGTGAGGGGCTGTATTTAAGTAAAACACCACACCAAGTATGTGAACCCTCATCGGCAATTTTCATGTGCATTGTATGAGACCCAGTCTCACAAGGTATGGACAATATGGTATCTGGATGGTGAGCGGGGCGGAATCCCAACTTGAACCCGTACTGGTAAGGTGGGAATGCTAGCATAAGATTCCAGTTTGAAATCTTCACTAGGGGAGAGGGGCATCAAGTTGTACAGTCGCATTTGATATGGCCTTATCCACCTTTGATCCCGCCCAAGTGACTCCACATATACTCCCTATTGTTCGGAGATATGGCGGTTGATATATAGATCAAGCTTTTTCAAAACAATCCCATCAAATCATGAATTTTAAGGATTCGATTAAAGTGCAGAAATCACCAGCTCAGCGAGAAGCCTGAAATCGTCAATTCCGCACCCAATTAGTTTAAACCGTCCTTATCGAATCTAGTCATATAGAAGAGAATAGTCCTTTTTGGCTCAACAGCGAAGTGGTTTATTGAGCATATGTTGCAGGGAATTCTTCCCATAATTATTCATGAAATCATGATTCACCCACCCATTTGGCTAGCCTTCCCTCTTGGCCTACCCAAGCCCCAGTGACCATGGCTAAATGCTGAGCCTGAGCCTAAGTTCTAAACAGCGTGCAGGGCAGCAAGACCTGTGTACGGAGTATAGAGGCGGGTTCATGCAGCCATGTACTAGCCAAGCAAGTGGCTGATAGGGCAACTCAGGTGATTTCTCTTTCATCCAACGGTGCTCATGACCCCAAACCTACAGCCACTTAGGGGTCTCTCGGCCTCGCGGCTACTCAGTCTTCGTGGCGGCATTGCGATTGATTTGGAATGGCCCTGCGTGAGAGAGAAATAGTCGATTGCGGAGCGACGTGACAGGCCAGGATTTCAAGGAATCCCAATCATGTTGCATACCATCAGCGAGCAGCCGCAACAAACATCTGGGCGCCAACTCGGGCATGGGATAGACACAGCGTAGTAGCTGGCTGATCGGGAATGATGGACCGTACGCCCACCATTGATCCTTGCCATTTGCATCAATCCACTTGCATCGGCTTTCCTTGGCTAGAGCCTAGCTCAGTACTGCAGCACTGATTAATTGGTATTCCGGAGGGTTCGCGAGGATCCAATTCGCACCGGCACCCATCAACAGAAACCACGCATCCCTTGATACAAGTTCGATTGAATGGCAAGCAGCGTTGCTGTTCGGATCCGTTTCCAGCATTGGATACATATTGATACATTCATTATCCATCCACCAGCACCATCAACCACACACATACAATTGAATAAGGTTTACATGATGTTGTGATATTCATCATCCCTACCAAATATAGCAGGGACGCTGAGTATGATATGATCATTGGCCGTAGTCTCCTCGATTGATGAGAAATCGAAATACACCATCATATCTCCTGGTAAATATCGAGAACTGGCCGGTTTCGCGAGTCCGGCGGCGGTGATAACTAGCCAAATGTATCATTAAATCAAGATTCATCTTAGATCAACTGGGTTTTCCTTTTCCAAACCAAGCTACCTATCTCTTGCAGCTTCATTGGGTTTTCTGAGGCTCCTAAAGCTTATAAAGATACTGGTGCTTTTCCCACTCTTTCATACTTCCTACAGCCCAGCTTCCCTCCCTGAGCACGTATATCTCAGCGCATTTTCCTTTCACTGCCCTAAAACATGAGCAATGGTACAATAGCCAATGGCGGAGCAGAAACGTCTGCCCCACCTAGCTCGACCCCTCAGCAACAGCCTAGGAACCCCAGCGAAGCGGTTCTTGTTAACAAGGGCAAAGAGGTATTGTTTCAATGGAAATGCATTTACTAGAATAGCCACTCATCCTTCACGATTTTCAACTACCTCAGCCTATTGAACAAGCCGGTGAATTTCTTTTCAGCTCTCCAAAGTTGATCGCACTTCATACTCATCCACATCTCCCATTAGAACCTCAAAGTTTACAACAAACTCTAAAGCAGCAGGTGGAAGAATACTTCACCAGGGAAAAGCTGGCCTCCGACGCATCTTTAGGTATGTAGGTCAAGTAGCAACGGACAACCTTCTTGGGTATTCACTGCACTTGGTAGTGTCGCAGATGAACTCTGAACTCTTTGTCCCGATATCGGTGGTTGCCGAATTAGAGGTGGTCAAGTCGCTGACCACCGACATGGACCTGCTTATGGAGGTGCTCAAAGAGTCCTCCCAGTTAACCGTCGATCCCACTGGAACCAGAGTCAAGCCTAATTTCACAGTCCAAAGGAATACTATTGTATTGCGAGATATCCCGCCGGAGGTTTCTGAAGAGGTTTATTTCTGCCATCTTGATGAGATGCCATTGGCCCCGTATATAATTACTACCTCGTTCAATTAGGAAATCAAGGGGATCTTTTCTGGGGATGGAAATCCGGCGGTAAGAAGCGCTAATCCCGATTTCGGGAACACCTGGTTTGTTACATTTGGGACGGAGGAAGAAACTCTGAACATGCTAACCTTCATCCGTGGAAGAACATTCCAAGGAAAGCCCATTGCCGGTCGCATCAAGTCCGAGAACATCCTGAAAGGATTGTAAGTCCGCCCGTTGCCATATTGCCCATGCTCTGAGTGAATAGCTCACGCAACTCTCTTCATAGCTACAAGCCAGACACCAATCTGGCCATCCCTCCAGCTGCTTTCGCTTCAGCAAATAATCCCAATCATCCCCACAGCTACATGGCAAATACGCCTTCTCTAGCCCCCGACACTAACCCTTACCGCTCTTACAAATATGGCCATTACTACAAAACACAATACCCCAACGATAAATATCCCATCCCTGGTACCGTGCCGCGTCAACATGAACACTCGGACCAGTCATCCAGGCATTCCGGCCAGCAACATGGCAAAAGAGAGTCTCGAAAAGGTAAGCCCGCAATCACACTCGGACATTGATGGTGGATTTCATGATGTTTTGCTTGTCAATAGAGCCCAACCATTACCGAAACCCCCGAACTGAACAAGATCACCAATTGCATCCACACAATTCTCGGCATCATAATCATCAAAACCATCCAATTTACCATCATCGCCCCCATTACGATTACAAGCATACACAGCTGAACCAGAAGAAAGGGTTCAAGGATTCGCAGGAGCTCAACCAATCTTCGGAGCCCACTAGCTCATTCGAATCAGACCACAAACACCGGGCTTCTCAGTCCCCCAAAAGCGACACCGAACAAGAGCGCGGTAAGCAGGCGAAGAGACCTTCCAAAAAGCACCTTCCTCGAATGCCAGGCAGCAACCCGCAGGACAAGCAAGAAAGAAAGAAGCTGCAAGAGGGGAAAATACCCCACTCACCTGAGAAGAGTAAGTGCCTCTTTTAGAAATCCCTTTTGACTAGTGCTTACACCGCTCTCATTTGCAGTGGAACCTGAACACAAACCAGGCTCAGAGCATTTCCCACCCCTGCCCTCCAAATCCGGCAGTGCCACCCCGACTCAACAAGGTTTGTATCAGGACCCCCATTTGTGGATTGGCCGCTTGCTCATTTTCCCTGTAGACATCAAGCCGTACAGCTCACCGATTGCGATATCCGAGATTGTGAAGAGCCTGAGGCCAGGCGACTTTAAAGCGGCAAACAGGAAATCAGAGCCTGGAAAAGAGAGTAGCGGCAGAGACGCCGAGACATCAGGGTAAGGGTCGTTGATTTCCCAGCTTAATGGGCCTCCGCTTCGTGACTAACATTCGGCTGAACCAGCTCATTGGCCACGTCAAGTGGCCAGAAGAAGCAAAATTCGTGCCAGGGGCCGAAGGCTTTTGACAAACCCCAATCCCCGGAATCCCAATGTAAGCTTGGTACCAGCGAAATCAACGCCCCTTCAGATGACGACTTCTTGCCGACAAAGAGCACATCCGTGGACTCGAACGAGCAAAAGGCTAACGGCTCAGCCTCATCAGTCAGCTATGCCCAGGCTCTAGGACAAAAGCAACAGAAGAAGGCGGGTGCCAAATCTGCCACCAATGTCAAGGTGACCATCTAATCCAAATGTTTCAACTGTGGAGCACGAACCTAACTAGCCATTTTTGTGGTCTTTTTGTCCCTTTGTCCTGTAGGTTGAGAAAGTCTCCGATTTGCCAACCCCAGAAAGCGACACTGTGGTATTCTGATCTATCGGGGCGATGACTACCATTGCCCCACTTCTCGCAATTTGCTTGCCAAGAGGATCAATGTTCCCTCAACACTACTATCAGAATAAATTATAAATTCCTCCCTGGACGTCAATTTCTATGTGAAATCCCCTCTAAATACTGCACCGGAACATCAAGTCACCCAGCATCAATCTCGCCCTTTTAATGAAAACATATTTGCTCGGGTATGTGTAAAGGTGATAATCAAATAAATAGAACGCCTGGCGGCCCAGGCATGCTCATGTAGTGGCTTTCAAAAAGGGTACATTTTGGGGTTATGGAGAGAAGGGGAATGAGGTGGGCTTCAAGACACTTCAACGTTGCTGCCTCGAAAACTGGTGTCAGGCAAGCGAGTGGTGCGAGTCAATATATTCAGAGCTATCTTGCAGTAAGGCGCAACAAAACGATTAGTAGTAAGCTAGGGCTCATTCAGCTCCCTGAGGAACACGGTATTCCGGTCGTGGTGTCCAGGTGGTTTGAAGTAATCCACGTTAGCCAGCTTTTGTTGAAAATCGGCCGAGGGTGACACCTTCCATTTACGGAAGATCCATATGCCAACTCCCGCAACCAGAACGGAGCCGAGTACTATCGCCGTAGTGATCAAGGGCTTTTTGGAATCGGAGTTGGTGTTTCCGCCACTGCCTGCGTAACTTGGCACATTGTTTGTGTTTAATTGGGTTTCTGGTTGCCCCGACATCACCTCGAGTGTTTCAGTAGCGATGATGGTGCGGATTTTGCCCGCACTTGACGCAGTCATTGTCAAGATGCTTGTATGCTTGGTGGGGGTTACCCTAGGGCTGTTGCCATTGCCTCCGGTGTTGCCTGGCGGTTGCACGGGATTTCCAGCTGACGCGTGGTCAGGAGTTTTACTTATGGTGGGTTGGGGATCCTCGGGGGCTGGTGTCTGCTGTGGTGTCGGGCTCGCGATGGCTGGGGACGTGTCTGGCGGCGGTGATCCAGCTGGCACCGAAGGGATTGCAGTTGGTGTCCCTGGCGGCGACCCAGTGGGATTTCCAGGAAGAATAGCGGGCAGGGGAGGTAACTCACGGCTATCAAGATCTATGCCTAATGCCATACTTGGTCGAAGGACAAGCGCTATGAGCAGGTAAAAGTGGAACTCCTTCATAACGTTCTAGGATTTATACAGGTGATTAGCGAGGGCGATGCCAGTGGAGTCCCAGTTGAATTAAATTCTTGAGTTGCCTCTTCGATGAGCCCAAGGAATTTGGATAGAAATATAAAACGGACATGTGTCCTTGAATCGACTATATAATAGGTCACACCGCAAAATTATGTATCGAATATGTAAGGAAAGATAATGGAGGAATAAATGATGCAAACATTTTGCAACATGCATGAACGCATTATTGTCCCAGTAAAATTCTCCAATACGCCATCATGCAACTAGGCTCGGTGCTTATTCTTTCATTCCCTCCAACAGGCCACTGGTGTCGAAAGTGAAGAATAGTACGGCGCACTAGTATTGTTAGTTTTACCTATCGCCTGATCTGGAGATGCATCTCCGTAGTACGCAATAACTCCTTGATCCTTCAGAGGACGTTACAAACATGTGCTACTCTACACGGTCTGTGCACAACTGTCTATTGAGGAACGTCGTGTATCCAGGCCTCAAAGACACCATGCCTACACGAGATCGCCTTGGATACCAAGAAACACGAAGTAACCAGGATCGGCCAATCGAAAATAAACACGGCACATCACTTGGTATCACATGTCAGTGATCACTCTCCAGGCCAGGGAAGGAAATCCTCGGCGTACAAATAACCTTCTCATATATATATAGCCTAATATTCTTGAGCCATTTAGCTCTAATACTTATTAAGCTCTAAAAAATACTGATGAATTACTTAGTTGTGATGTACATGGAATAGGAAGCTCAGCTAGCAAGTCATAAAATTCTGTATATATATAGTAAACACAGGGACTGGATTGTCTTGGGAAAAGGAACTCTCCCTTTAGTTCAAAAGAACCCTTCATAGCTTTCAACAGAGCAATTATCTGTAAGAATATGGTAAATCCTAATAGCCAGGGTGAAAGCGATAGATGCAAAGAAGCGGGCGGGCAAGATTCCCGTATAAAGGCCGATCCTTGGGCAGTTCCTACCAGTCCTCATTTTAAAGTCAATCCACCACCGCGCGATCGTCCTGTGAGAATCTACTGCGATGGCATCTACGACCTATTCCATTTTGGACACGCAAAGGCGCTTGAGCAAGCCAAGAAGGCATTTCCAAGCGTTTACTTATTAGTTGGGGGTATTGTTTGTTAAAGTCAGTCTCTACTGGTTCAGGTCATTTAACCCCAATTCGAATAGTCTGCAACGATGAATTGACGCATTCGCGGAAGGGGAAGACCGTGCTTACCGACAAAGAAAGGTTCGAATCTCTTCGTCATTGCAAATGGGTCGATGAAGTCGTCGAGAACGCTCCGTGGTACGTGTCTCAGGACTTCTTGGATAAGCACAAGGTGAATATGCTATCTATTGTAGGAGCTTGGAATAGCGTCTCCTTTTAAACTGTTTCGGCTTCTCTTAGATAGACTACGTAGCTCATGATGATATACCTTATGCAAGTGCCGAATCCGACGACGTCTACGCTTTTGTAAAAGCTCAAGGCAGGTTCTTACCAACGCAACGTACTGAGGGTGTCTCCACATCAGACCTGATTACTCGAATTGTGCGCGACTACGACTCATATCTACGTCGTAACTTGGAGCGTGGTATCAGTCCCAAAGAACTTGGGATTGGATTTTTCAAGGTGCGATTGTCATCAAGTACATGAAACTTGCAGGGATTTATATTGACCATGTTAACCATCCAGGAGCAAGAAATCAACATGAAGAAACAAGTCTCTGGAATTCGTGATACGATTAGGCAAAACTGGCATGGCACCAGAGATGAGCTGCGATACGAAATAGAAGAATTCAAAAATGAGGTTCGGCAAACGCTGCAGTTCTGGGAAGGACGCAGTCAAGAGTTTGTCCGTGGATTTGCCAGTTTATTTGGGACTGAGAGCATGGTGGTGCGTACTGGTTGTCACTTTAACATTGTGAAGCTTCTAACCATATGATTCCAGCACAAAATCCTACGCATCAAAAGTCAAACAGGATCACCTATCACCAGTGACGACGAGGGCTCTCGACCGATGTCTAAACTACCTCAGTCTTCCTGAAGCTTGACGCACCTATGTAGAATCACCACAACATATGCTTGGAACCTGTACGAAATATACCCACCCACTGGTAATTCTTAGCGCTTTGCTCTTTCCCACCTACCATGCCACCTTGAAACATGCACATGTATCAATACTATCATTAAAAGTAGCGAACTTGCACTCAATTCCGCAAACCATGTATATCAATATATACAGATTAAATTACAACGCCAAATGATCAGGGTGCAGGTTGGGATTCCAGGGACCATCCCCAGATTCCCCATTTCCACCAAAAGCGAATGAAATCGATAGATATGCCCAGCATTGATACAAAATAAATTTTGTAGCAGATGGGCTAACTCTCTTCCTTTCCAAATTTTGGTCGTCCCATTCCGATCCATCATAGTAGACATGGCCCCTAAAGCTAAAGGTACTAAGCACAAGTTATCCCCTCATACGTTATGCTTCATAATCGGTGGAGGCAAATTCTCCTTGTGAAATATGAATGCTCCACGTCCCATCCCATGAATTCACCCATCCATCCATTGATGCTTTGAGTTTGACCCATCCATTCGAATCTATCATTCCCTCTACCACTCGCTTGATTCTACAAAGCATAGGTGCAAGATGAGTTAACACTCTTTTGATATTTCTAGTTGCTTCAGAGAAGAACAAGGCACTTGCTGCCAAGAAGGCTGCCCTAAAGGGTACCCACGGCTCTGCCCTCCGCAAGGTCCGTACCTCAACCACCTTCCGTCTTCCCAAGACTCTTCGTCTTGCACGTGCCCCTCGTTATCCTCGCAAATCAGTTCCTAGTGCTCCTCGCATGGATCAATACGAAGTTGTTCGTAGTCCTTTGAATACTGAAACTGCTATCAAGAAGATCGAGGACAACAACACTTTGGTGTTCTTGTGTGATGTCCGCGCTAACAAGCGCCAAATTCGCGATGCCGTGAAGCGTCTCTATGATGTTGATGCCGCCAAAATCAACACTCTCATTCGCCCTGATGGTCAAAAGAAGGCTTACGTTCGTCTTACCGCCGATGTTGATGCCTTGGATGTTGCCAACAAGATTGGTTTCATCTAAGCTCTTACAAATCCCCTTTATGACCAGAAGCAGCAATCCACATTTGGTAGCTCCTATACAACTGCTAATAATAGCGGAGCGAAATAGTGTTTAATAAATTGCTCGGAACACATCGATTGTTTGACCATGCAGGGGCCAGATATGGAGTCGCTTGTGCCAGTAGTATCGATGCAACCTCTGCCTCTTACAGTAATTTAGAAAGAACGTTCGGTCAAGCTAACCCGGAAAACAAAAGTTTTACTGAATGGTTTATAAGAAAGTAAAGAGAAAACAAAAGTACATTTGTTGTCAATGATTCTGCTTCTTTTTTGTACAGGTAAAAGTAACGGTGGAGTAAGTAATAGGAAAAGTATGATAGAATATAAGATACGGGAAGCTCTTAGAGCACATTGCTCATATCCTTCTTTTTACCACGGGGCGGAGTAATTGGACGGCCCGCGCTCATTCCACCGTAAGCGTATTTCTGCTTTTTCTCTGCCGGTTTCAATATCTAAGGATAGATTAATAAATGCATTGTTCCAATGAATAAGACGACTAGATGCAACATACTTGGAACGAGCACATTAGTGTTTCGTCGACACTCATCATCGCACCCGCATTGTCGAACTCCCCGCAGTAATTGGGAGCGGAGAATAGGGTGACAAGCTGCCTTTTGGCGAAAAATTCATAACCGTCCTCTACCACTTGATGTGCGCGACAGATAAGATCCATATCGTGCTTCTGTAAAAATTTACTAACAATATCCCCGCCGAAAGTGAAAGAGACGCCTCGGTCGTTTTCACTCCATCCATTGATATCCTTATCAGGATCGGACCACAACAAGTCGCAGAGAAGACCTTTGATAAGCCTCGATGTTAGCAAAATATCTGGCATTCACCCATGCAAACATTTACAAACCAGTGTCGGGAACGTCAGTTGGTCTCATGATGCGACGGATTTGCTCCATATTTTGGAGATCAGGAGAGATACCACCATGCATGCACAGAATCTTCTCATCAATGACCGCGGCCACAGGTAGGCAATTAAAGCAGTCGGTGAACGTTTTCCACAGCTTGATGTTGTACCTACGCTTGCCTAAAGACTCGACAAAATCGTTACTAAGAGTTTTGAAAGGTGACTACACATTTAGCATACATTCGTCATAAAAACCGTAGATACGATTGATACTGGCACACTCATGATTACCACGGAGAATAAAGAAATTTTCCGGGTATTTGATTTTGTATGCCAAAAGCAGACAGATCGTTTCAAGTGATTGCTTTCCGCGATCAACGTAATCTCCTAGAAATAGATAGTTTGCTTCGGGGGGGAATCCTCCATACTCGAAGAGACGAAGCAGATCGTAATACTGGCCGTGAATATCCCCTAAAATGCAAATAAGTAACCAGCTACATCTTCATAAGATGATGTTTACTTACCGCAAATCTTTATAGGGGCCTCCAATTCAAGCAATGTGGGCTGACTCATGAAAACTTCACGCGCATTGTTGCAGAGCCATCTGATCTCATGCTCAGCCAACTGCACCTGTTTTCCGGGGCGACAACCTCGTACTAGATTCAAAAAATAATAAGTTCTTCGAAAATCTGGAGAATAGTTAAATCTTGTTTCTCTTTACCCTCTAAAAGTCGGTCGATAATGGAGTCAATGTCAACATCGGTATTGTCAGTCATAATGATAGGAATTAACTTTTCGATTTACACAAGATTGCTACGTTGAAGATCAAAATAGAGAGAATATTTGCTCTACTCAATGAAGTTAATAACAGGTACTGTAAGAAGGGCGTCAGGCGTACTAGGTACTAGCTACACGAATA
Source organism: Basidiobolus meristosporus CBS 931.73 (assembly GCA_002104905.1). Taxonomy (NCBI): domain Eukaryota; kingdom Fungi; phylum Basidiobolomycota; class Basidiobolomycetes; order Basidiobolales; family Basidiobolaceae; genus Basidiobolus; species Basidiobolus meristosporus. The sequence goes on along the minus strand of MCFE01000024.1, from coordinate 32,592 downwards.
GTGGATATTGTTTAGGGAAAAGTGATGTGGTGATGCAAAGAAACAATAGCCCAAAAAGAGGTAGTCTATCTTGAGATGTCTTTTCCAAAGAGTAGAGAGTTGGAATAAACAATAACAACCAAGAAACAACCTTAGTGTGTATAGAGAGGACAGGCCCAGAAGTTTTCTTGCTGTTCGACCAATGATTTGATGTAGTTCAAAAATGCTTACAGATCAATGAAAATTTTGTGCCCATTGTGATAAAATAACTCTATGTTCCTTTGTTTTGATGTGCTTTCTCGATTCTCGATATTTTTCAAATTTCTTTTGGCCATTTAGAAATGGTAGCTTACTATCTTCGTGCTGGCGATTGTTGAGTAACCACCATTAATATTTATTCGACAATCCTAGTTGCTGACGCAGCCTGAGACGGTTGCACAGATAATATAAGCAGCCTTGACATATATCCATCGACTTTTATTTCAAGCGGTTGGTATAAAGACCAATTAAAGCAGCGCAGGGTTATTGAAGCATTAACTCTCCACTTGGTCAGGCTAACAACATTCTTACTGCACGGCCATATCATTATTTTCTAAGCATCACAACTCAAGGAAACATCGCCCTTGATGCCAATGCGAAACTACCGGATCTACTCCACTAATGGGGTGACGTGAAGTATAGACAAAATTTTCTGTTACCTCATTAGTAGCTGATTTTGATCTTTGGCGGTAGCTCTAACAACGGCTTAGATTCACCATTTATAAATGCTGGAGACAAGATTGAAGCGTCTCCGCCGCAGTGATTCAGGAACAATTCCCTCCTCTGATTGTAGTAGGTGGATTGAGATTGAGCGTACAAAGAAATAGATATTGCAATCAGCCAACCAACCAACTTACTGATTCGCTATGCAATGTGTGTTTCTGAAAGGCATACACTAAGCGTATCTGCACTTGGCAAATGGTAAAATTTCATAGGTATACAGCCTTGACACAACTGCACTTTCAAAATACTAGGCTCAATGTAGAGGGCACATAATCAATAATAGACAAAGCTGTGACTGGTGTTCTCCAGTATTTTTATCATTTAATATGTCATTAATCAGGTTTTTCAATTAATGTAACTCCGCATCACATTCATCGAGCTTACTGCGTAGGTAACAGATAGATCACCCAATACCTGAATGTCAATGGCCTTAAGAAGCCAATCTAGTTCTCAATACTCATCTGATAGTTACACAAGTATGAACCAAATGCATCTGTTTTGACTAATCGAGATTAGCATCTGTTTTGCCAGAAAAATAAGTATCTGCTTTACCAACACTGTTACTGGGTCCAGAGCATCACTTAACTAGAAGCCTTCAGATGTAAGTTGATGAGCCTTTGGGCTTTTCATCATTGCGATGGCAGGTGTTATACTGGAATATACTGACTGGGGTCCATATGAACATAGCAGATTTGCCCATGCGCGAATTGGATTGAGTGTTGTGGCTTGTCGTTTCCAAATAAACGGCACCTTCAGATTCTCACGTGCTCCTGGTAGGAGTTTTCGCCTAGAGCTAATAGATGCGGCCTACTGGAATGCTCAAGTTAAAGTTTTAATCAAGTTGATTTGTTATATATATGTATACATATACTCGAGGTTTTGGGTTTAAAGTTCAAGAATGCAAAAGGACTGATGATGAAACATATGTGTAGCGGACAAAAAATTCCTAGAGAAATGATGGTGGGTTACCACATATTTTCGACACTCAGAGGCATTGAACATGGTAATAGCTACAATTGTAGCTTTTCAAGTTGAACTAAGGGTTGATGGGAGTAGCCAAGGCCTTTGGATAATTTTAACTATACATGAAAGAATCCATCGAATATATGCCAAAGAAGCCAAGGGGCTTGAGAGAAGTGAAAAGATAGGTGGGGTAGCAAGCGGCTTCAAACTACCTAACAATAGAGAAGTAATGATAGGTCCGGTTATTATTCTGAAAACAAAAGAAATACTGATTCCGTAGTAAATCTTTGAGTTGTACGCTGTAACATCTAGTATGAAAGTTACAACCCACTTGGATAGGCTTCTTGCAGAGTGGTATAGCTAAGAGCTTGCGACAGGTTCCTCGGAACGAATGTAGTCTCGCACGACTCGGAGGCATTGTAAGGCCAGGCTCCATATAGTGTTTAGGATATCTTTTTCAAACTCGACCCCGTTTTCTTCTCCTTTTCTTTTTATCCATTCTTTCCAAAGCGTCGAGTAATCGCTCAGATTTTCATTGTAGATTCTGGCTAGCAGATCATAACCAGTCAGAAAGTAGCTAGCAAAGAATACGCTAATCACAAAGCCAACACACAAGGAGTATACTGCTATGACGAAGGGTATTAAGAAGATAGTGGGCGGGACTATTGAAAGCTTCAGTAGGGATGTCCGGGAAGTGTTGAAAAACGCAGACAAAATATGAGAGGTAGGTTTTTGCATATTTACAACTAAGATAGGCTTTCAATAACGTCAAGGTATAGCGGTGGCACTTTTCGAGTTGCAAACAGTACTCAGAGTTGTGTATCCAATCCTCTCCTGAGTATTGAAGAGATATTAGAGTGTATGACGGGTATGGGGGGAGAGTTGAGGAAGAGAAGAAATAGGAAGAAATAACCTCAAAATGATGGCAGAATGCTAAACAAAGAGTGAGTGACAAACTGGAGGACGGGTCCTCTAATGTGACATGAATCTTGTACTGATGCTCTCCCCTTACTAGTGATCTCTTGAAGTAAAATCAATTGGAATCTTGTAGGATCTAGACAAATAAACCCAATTCAATGAATTGTGCGTATTCTATCTCAATAAACCCTCAAACAAAAATGCAGATCAAGCAATGATTATTATTCCGACGGAAAGCAGTGCTTGTGGCAATGATGGCTTGACTGTGCTAAATTTAAACTTTTGCATTCTAATTACACATTTGATTTGACAGGAGGGAGAATACATGGAGTCATCGATACGGAACTGAAGCTGAGGGTTCCTGTGCGAAAGATCCAGATCAAGTGGATGATTTGTCCAGAGCAGAGGGCATACATGGATGTTTCATCTGCCTGTTGCAACTATATGCACTTTGTGGCCTCTTTTGGATAAATAGTGATATCGTGATCATTGAGATAAGTGATCTCCCTTCCGTACCATATGCTAGCATCCACTCAGCCACCTGTTGCCTAGATAAGACCTGGCCTCATTGTTGAAGCTAGTCGGTCAATACATGACTGCAAAAACTCATGGATAGGATTCGATACATTTCTGAGACATTTGAAATGGGCCATTTGATGATGAGATGAGAGCATGCTCATTGTTTAAGCCATTTCTAGGAGGCTTGCACCCATGGATCCAGATTGAATCTCAAGATCACCCCAACCCGAGAGTCCCGTTCTTATCTATCGCTTAGTGTCCATTCCATCACTATCATCAATATCACTCGCTGTCACATGTATTATTCATGTGCCGCCGGGTGTGAGTATATGCTTCTAAGTGAACCAGTAATAATCCCGCTATTACAACCCCATCCATTTAAAATAGTTGAATCCAGGTAAATATGGGACTTAACTGGCTTTCCCGCATTGCTGGTACGTAGCTTCAACCTGTAGTTATGGGCATCGATTTTGACAGGGATTGTGAATTGACTGATGAGGCAAAGGAGTATAACATACCACTCACCAGAAATAGAGCATTTCGCCATCCCACACAATGGTGTAATTACATATGTAACAAGAGTGTTTCATCAGTGGATTTGAATCATGATCATCTGGCTGATCAATCCACAAAATAGTTGCGTCTCCTTATGCCTTTCGAGACAGACTATAGCCAGCCGCTATGGTTGCTCTTGGTGGATTTGAAATCTTTAGCATTAGAGACCTGCTTTTGCACGGAAGCAAACATCATAAATCATTGCCCTTACGAGCATGATTATAGCTCTTGTTGAATGATAGACATGGCCACCCTCTCAAAGCCGGATCTGTCCATCAAACAGGCTTTGCCAACAAGCTGGCTAAATACTAAAATGGGTATTGATAAACTTGATTTAATTTGGGATCATGGTGGCTTAGCAACTATTTCTCCTATAGGGTTGGACTAGATAAAGCACTGATGTTCTATTACGCATGGGAATTCCTAGGGTGGGTATGAATTCCACTGCATGTTACTATTCGATTATGAATGGGCATGTTATACTGAGCACTAAATGAATTAAAGTCTGCATCATTAGGAGTGCGTTAATGTGTGCACATTCCAAAGTATATAATGGATGGCTGAATCGTAAGGATTTTGATAAGTTGATTGGGAATGTGCAGACTTTAGCATGAAATCCAAAGGCTTTACACTGACCTCGTTGAAGACAACTTTATAATAGTGGAGATTCCCAAATTGATCCGCCATTGGGCGAAACATCCACTGCTATATACGCCAAGTTTCACTCTTGAGGGGTTTATGTATGTATACAATTGCTATATCGAGGAAGATTGATTATCACCACTGCCTGTTTAAATCTTACCAGATGCCAAAGGCTAGAAACTTGTCTACAAGATGAAGAATATTTGCACTCTACAGGTTCGGGATGGACACTATCAGGAAGTGTCATCATCGAAACAGTTAGTGTCTTGTTATTATCAGCACAAAGCAGATTACCGGCAGTAACGAGTGATTACAGTGTATTGTAATTGCATCCACCTTTGCATGGTAAGGGCGCAAATAAACCAGCCAAAATTGAGATGCTTTGTTAATTGAAGACATGCCAGTTAGCGGACACATAATGTATGATCGAGTAGATCGATTCGAATCTTCATAAAACAAAGGGGAAGAAGGAACTGATAACAATGAACTTTTTGCGCGAGACTTTCTAATGTAGAAAACTGAATCCGAGTGTAATAAAATGCCTTTACAAATCTGGCCTACCCTTCGAATTGTGACCTTTGGTCCATCATTGTTGCAGCTCGCACCACTGAGGTGCCTTAAACTATCTCATGTACAAAAGCAGTGAATTCTAACAAAATAGAACGCAACAGAGTAGCAAGTTTTTGGTTATAGCCGGGTCGATCCTTGAAAGGCCATCGCTTACTGCAGCCTAAGAGCCTTTTGACCTGATTTCTTTTAGGACAGCACATCTATATTGAGTAATCGAAACGATTTGTCAACGCCCAAGCTACTGATGGAGAGCACCCCATTCGCACCTATCCACTTAGCCAGAAAGTGCTTACCAGCGTAATAGATTAATACCTATGAAGCGTCATCTGAATGTCCTGGGAGAATTTTTACACGCGCATATACTCAGCACTTGGATCATTTTTTCCGCATATACCCAAAAGGAATTAGTTTAAAATGAAAAATATACGCCCGGTCTCAATTAACTTCTTTTTCTACAACTATCACAAGATCGGTCAATGCCAGACCTACAAACAACAGAGATACATGTAAAACCAGAAAAGAGTAAATCACCGGCTCAATCTCAGCAGCTCATCTCAGCACCAAATGCAGGAAGTGCACAAATCCCAGAGGCAAAGCACTACGAGAGTCCTATAAGAGGAAGTGAGAACCTGGATCTAACTAGGCTGGTACCTTACGATGAAAGTGAAATTTACCAAAAAGTTGACCAGCACATCAGAAAGATACAAAAAGAATTTGAAGGTACTATTATAGTTATCATTTGGATAGTTGCTATATGCAAGTAAAAACATATTTATCGTACCCAATTATAGATTTGGTAGAAGAAATGAGCGGAAGTATGAATGAAGTATTTTCACTACTGGCCTTACATCTGGATAATCAGATGAGAGGTTTGAACGAGGGGTGTGCTATGGCACTAGAAGAGATTCGGTCATCAGAACGTAAACAAGGTACTGTTGGATTATTTGGTCAGAGATTCAATCTAACCCTTGATATGTTAGAGGAGATTCGCGAACAATTGCTTTCTTTTATAAACATGCTACGGACAGCATATTCTCAGTTCTTCCAAGACGACTAAATATTTGTCAGATTACTCGTTACATTTGTTGAGAATAGTATGGTCAATTTTGGGAATAATATTCTGATGAATTAAACATATTTATTCTCAATCATTTATTGTTCAGTAACATTCTAGTTGGACTGAAGCTAAATATCACCAGTGGTGTAGCTTCAATATAAATCTTGGGCTATATAACGCCCATGGAAAAGCATAAAGTAAAGCATACTACCCTGGTTTTTGCAGGTATTTGCCCTTTTCCTCCCCTTTGGCTGGTGAATATAGATTGCAAGTGGTCAGGTCCCAATTATTTTACAGTTAGTGTAAGCCTATGAATAATTTGGTAGGGTTTGTTTCTTGGATTTTCTGAGTCCCATATTTGATGGGTAAGTTCATTTTAGGTTGAGTTTTTCCTACCTTTATTGTACAAAGTTTTACCATGTCCTAGGCTACACACCACACTAAAGATTATCAAGTATCAGCAGCAGTACGGTTTATATTGGTGTAAATCAAGAGTTCAGATATTTATGGAGACATTTGCCATTACAGCCGAATTTACGTGTTGTTCAGAGAGCCACATACTCAACTATAGAGGATCATTCACCAAAAAGCGCACTTGATACTTTAATATGCACATATATATCTAAGATGCTATATTGAGCTCATGTAAGACAGAATACTTCTGGTCATTGAAACACTAATGACAAGTATATTTGTGCATCTCCCAAATAATACATGTTCGCCGAAACCCATAAAGAAGTAACAAAACATCAATGTATTTTTAGATGTTGAGCCCATCGCTTGCAGCATTAAAACACCATAGGAGGTTTGATTATTGAATATGCATTTCGGCGTCAGCTAAAGGAGGTGCTGGGCTTGGGCGCAAGGAGTTGTCCAACCAGAGCTAATCAACACGATGATTAGTATTTATCCCTCCGCAACACCGAGAGAATTGCACAAAAATTTCAGTGAAATATGATCCTTATTTAGAAGCAAGATATGGCAAGGAAGCCTCATTTTCGTTGTGGTAGTCCAGATGGAGGCTAACAACCGAATCAAACTCACTCTATCTTTGAATAAGTCCGGAGAATAGATAGGTATACCTCAACCATTAATTTATAACCCGAGGGCTGGTGAAAACGTGGTGAATCGATATTGGCAATGTGGGCCACGGCGTTATTTTAGAAATACGCTAGTCACGTTTCAAAGCATGAGTGTACAATAAAGCCGGTCGAAAATCAAGAATATCTACCAGCCTGTACTTCACTTATGTCGAATTGATATTGACAACCCCACTTACTCTACACAAACATTCTATTCTCTAAATCATGAACAAATCACCGCCAGCTCATATCAGCCACTTAAAAACTATTACATATGTGATGATTTGCCGGTTATCTTAGCCGAGATTTCTTACCATAGCGATTAATTATAGTTGGTATTTGAAAGCGGTTACTAGTCACTCATTCACCAAGGCAAAATTACTGTTTTCTGGGTAGGGCTTCGTGATAGGCTCTATCATCTAAAGGTTGTAATTACTGTAACGAATGAGGTAGGTATGATGTCATGTGGAGATCATGCAGGAAGTATCACCCAATATATAGCAATATCAGCACTAGCCGTCTTTGGTACAAAGCGATCTTTCGTAGGTTCTGTATACCTCACTACATTTCTAGTTTTGGCTTGGATGGAGAGGTACCGTTTGTATCTAGCGGCACCTCTGGTTGACGAAGCCTAATGGGTAGTGAGCAACCATTCATTAGTGGCCGACCTGGATTTCTATATCCTCTCACGATATCAAACTTCACGAGCACTTGAAATACAAACTTTTCAGAACTATACAATTTTCAATGGTGGCATACGGTTAGTGAATGTTCATGGCAAAACCTTAATGTCTCATAGCGCCTCAGAAATTCCATTACATCACTAGTCCAGTGCTTACAACAACTATGGAGCCAATCATCATGATCGGTGAATTCATCTTACGAACGAACACTTCAAGTACTAAGGTGCCCTCAAATCAGCCGCTCTGAATAAACGTGACAAGAATTATTAGCCCCAATACCATATTAAGGAAGCTAGGCTTCCATATTTGAAGCAATAGGCAAGCGTTCTACTACTCAGTTCTCGCCTTTCAGCAGTACCCGCAGAACGTGTGTTATCCACATGAACTCCCACATGCAGCGGCGGCTCTAGCGCTAATCTATTAGCATCAATGTGACCTACATGTTCCTAGCCTCTCTCACCTGGTGGCATAGGAAGGAGGATGGGGTCCTACCGTGGGGATTTCCTAAACCTCATTGGAAGCATCTGAATTTCAAATACTTCACGCCTCATGCTCATCCTTAATACAATCCTTGTTTTTCTTGCAGCGGCCATCACAGCCAATAGACCACCTCCGAGACGCATGTCGGCAATCGATGTCACAATGATCAGCAGGAGAACCTGGTTCAATCATCTTGAAGCATGTGTTAATTGGGTGGTGGCTATGCAAGCTCACTCCCGAACCAATGAATCCTCGCTCAATGACCAACTCTGCAAAGTTGCAATCCCTGCCTGATGAGCCATTTTTGTAGCTTCACCCAAAAAGGAACCACAGAGTACACATCCTGAGGGGTATGGAAGATAAGGAATGGCAATTCGGGGATCATGTGATCGATATGGCATTGATTATGCAGGCCAAGAAGTGGGTAGCTTGGCTAAACCAGAAATTTCACAAATCCGAGTGAAATCCTGCTCGCGATCAGCTCATGATCTCCACCGGCATACACAGTGCCATTCTATTTGAGATCACTTACAGAATTGCCGAAAACCTGAATGAAGCGTACTGATCCCACGGATCGGAGTGCGAACAACCATAGCGCATGTGTCCTATGTACCCCTTCTTGTCATACTATGAGACATGCATCACCTAGCTTCCCACCTTTCATGCAGTGTAGAGAAGTCGACAATCTCGGAGCTGGAAATAAGTAAGCATGCTACACATATGGAACGATCAAGTGGCCAAAGTTACCTGGCATCAGCCCTAAACGGACAGCCCTATCCTCCGCATCCCATTTCCTTTATTTCGATTCAGAAAGTATGCAACGCCGCATTCAGATCTGAATGAGCGCTTGTGTAGATGTCGCAGGTGCCAGAGACATGCTCCCCAAGGGGAACCAAAGAAGAGGTAGCATCTTGCAAATCGACACTTTGTAGATCATCTATACGAGGATTTCCTGTGCTTGGGCTATCTTCATCTTTGGCTTTTGCCTTATGTAATGAGAATATACCAGGTCACACAGTGCAGAGGGTGTGTGGCAGGGACTGTCTTTAGAATACTACAATCCATGGCTGTTTTCAAAGTGACACTCATCGCATACGTGAATTGTGTGGCGCTGTGTGTAGCATGGAATAATGCTTGTTGGACATTAGCGAGTCGTAGGGATGTCCTACGGAGGAAAATCGGGGCATTTTTGGAGAAATCGATGACTAGGTTAGTTGCAGGTTTTCTGTTGTACCACCATACTCATACCTGAGGTTTCCCTTCATTCATTTCAATCATGTAATGCATCCCATATATTGTCTCTACGGGCTCTGGAAGCTGGGTGAATGGCCGTCAATCATCAATTTATCTCTGGATCCTACGCCAGGATAGGATTGCAGGTTGACTTGGCAGCAGCCCTCAGTTTTACTTAATTCGTAATCGCGTGCTTCTATGGAAATTACGGCGTTGATGATTTGAAACTACGCCCAAATCAATGATGCTCCGTAGATTTCAATGTTGCTCATAACCATCCGATTTCCCCATATCAATCAATCGCCATTCCATCCCAACACATCATTGATCACTCTGGCGCCTATAATGGCCCCCCGCTGAGCAGTCATCCCGGAAAGTGACTATTCTGTAGATGGCACGTTCGGTGCCCGTCTGTTCTTGGTTTCGTATCATCAATGACTGTTTGCGCCTAGCCCTGGTAAGCCCTCCGCATCAACTCCATGACCAAGAAACCTGCTAATGGGAATCCATATGGGTGATGTGTCATACAGGTCCGTTGGAAGACGGCATCAAGTATGTATGGGCGATGAGTCAAGTGTTGAGCCGGTTATGCCACCATCACCAGAATGGCCATCATTAAGGTTATAGTTGTAAGCCAATTGATCCGAGTATTTTTGGCGTCAAAGCCCTAGATAGCCCTCCATCCAGCATTCATGAGGTCAACATCACTCTTTCATGTGGCCTATGGCTGCCTGATTTAGACCCAACTTCCCAAGCAAATCAGTTCGATGGATTCGACAGCACTCATCAAATAGGAAGCAGCTTGATGCAAGCTGTAAAGGACGAAGCCGAATAAGGGTGGAAAATGTTCTATTGACTTGCAGCTGCCATTTTTGGCATTTTGTTATTAGAATACACGACTATTCGTAAGTATTGCTTAATTTTCGTCCTACTATTTGTGTTATTTTATACTCAATATGGCTATCTGGTGGATAATCTCTGCGGTCTGGTCAAGTATTTAAATGAGGCGATGTACCAAGCCATCCCACACTGAAGCAATTCTACCAGCCTTCTTCTGTATATCCCACACTTTTATCAGAGCCATCTATATTTTATCGTTTGCAAATTCAACTTCTATAATGCGTACCAGAACCTTCAGCGCTTCAATTGAGGACATTATTACCAAACTTGATTCCTCCAACGTCTGCGACAAAAGTCCGTTGGACCTCCTTGAGGCCCGCATTCAGCATCAATTGGCGAAGCTCGCCTCGCAGGAACTCAACAACGTTCCCACCGTTTCTCAAGAGGCCATTAAAGACGTCAAGACGTACTAGACTACGGGCCGCTCTGAAGTCATTAGACATTACTCGCATAGTTCCAATGCCGAGACTAGGCTCATGCTATTTATTGATTATCGATGAAGACGGTTGATGTTTCTTATTACTACTCTTATTCTTATTATACTTCCATTGCTCAGCTTTAGTATCATTGTAAATAAATTGTACATATATATACACCCGAATTGGGTTGTTCCTGTTCATTTGCAATCAGCTGCTAATTGGCGAAACACCAACTTCATTAGCTTTGTCAGTATAAGAAGAAGATATGCGTGCTCCAATGGTACGTCTGTCGGAAGTGTGTGAAAGGTGATTCAGTGGGCAATCTTCGTATGAATCAGATTGCCACTTTCATGTGACGATGGCAATGAGGCATTCATTTAGACCATGTCCACCATAGATCTACCGCCTGCACAAATGATGATCGCAACGACCATGCCAGTCTCGATCCGATGTTGTAAGTAACTCATCATAGCGATCCCTTCCCTTAAGCCAAAGCAAATATGGACATGTGTGGTTATGGCCCCATTCATTCGATGTCCCCGATATTCACCGACATGTCAGCGATGGCATGGAATTAAATCATCTGCTTTCCCCATGCCCATGGTTTCGAATCGTTCCGCTCCAATGGAATGCTGGTCATTGCTTAATTCGTCCAGTGCAACAGATGTGTTCGGATTCGATCCGATCGCTGTCCTCGCGGTCTATTGGTGCATTGCTAGTTTCTTCAGCAACTATTATGTCGCTTTTCGTCATCCTGCAGGCTGATTCTTGCTTGTGCTAAGGATGCCTTATTCCAGAGCCGACACTGGTCTCCCTCCATCGCCTATTCACGACGACGCCTAGGACATGTGCTGGTCATCTCCATTCAGGATTTCACGAGCAGGGCCGCCAACTGTTTCTCCCTTTTCTTCATGCATGCTTGAGTCTGTAAGGGTTGGGACGTACTCTTGGCCTGTAGGTGCATTTCAACCGGAGCCGATCCAAATCTTGTTATTCAGGTGTTGTGCTGCATAGGGAGGTGCTAATGAGATGATTGCTAATATTCACAATAGAAACCAACCTAAGACTGCTGGAAGCAACGGCACTTGGTCTAGTTTAATTGGTGGAAGATGTGACTCGGCCAAGGTATTTAGCCAAGCATTGTAAGATATTAGATTTGATTATGACACCAAAGATCATACAATTCTGTCATACATTTCACAATCCACAGTCACGATTGAGCAAAAAATGAAGGGCCCTGGATTTCTGGAGATACCTCAATATGAAACTGATTGGGAGAGGGGCAAACGCCATGAATGCATTCACACAGCTTTGCATTTATATAAGGCCAACAATCTGTCAACCGAAGCTACGGCTCACAAGGTCTTCACCTCATCCATCCTCTTTGCTAGAACATCACTATTTGTCAATTGGACATGAAAAACATCAACTCCATTGAAGAGATCATTTCGCAGCTAGACTCCAATACCGTGATAGAAAAGAGTCCGCTTGATATACTGCAATCTCGAATTCAAAACCAAATATCCCAAGCACCCTCCAGTGATTCATTACCCGCGCACCAGCAACCCAACAGCGCTGACCTTCCCCAGAAGCTGGTTTCTTTCAGCAACAACTATGAAACCCCCATCCTGGACGTCAAATGGTTCTAGGCTTGCTATGGATATCACTCAAGATCGTCAGCGACGCAAGACAAGTGGTGGCATTCGATGGTGACCCGAGCCCATTTTTGCAGCATGGAGGTTCTTTTCCTGGCCTCTGCGACGATTCACCTGGGGCCACCTCGACGTCGACTAAATATTGGAATTGAATTATTTCATTGTAAATAAAATGTGTACTATACGTGTTTAATTAAGAATGCAGAAATTGCCTACTGGATGTTTCACTCTGGAACGTCTGGCTCGCAGTGCAGATTCTTCACCTCATCCGAGATCACGCGGCAGTGCTCACTGGCGATAGGCACAGAAATGGTACGGAATTTCGCACTCAGGTAGTAAATAGGGAAATAACGAAGGTGCTTGAGAGTCCAGCATGGTCCACACCCGAGCGCCAATATTGTCACCATTCATCAGTGAACCTGTGTTAGATTTAGTTGATAGCTGATGATTGATGTAACGAGCTGTCACAGACCTCTCGGTAGAAAGAAACCAGTACAATCAACATCACTGATCTTATGGGGTGACTAGTGGAAGGAGTGATGACAATATTCGAGGTGATGTTACCCGGGCTGGTTTTACTTGAGCAGGTAATCTGAGACCATAGATCATATCATCGGGGTTGATGCTCCGCAATCTGGGACACAGCCTACAACAGCTGTAGATGACGGAGTCGGAATGCAGTGCTGGCCAGAAACCAGGACGGGAATTCAAGCAACGTGTGCTAACTACAAATCGGAATTTTTCAGCCTTGGGCTGATGATTCAAGTTTGTGCGAAGCATGATTCACACGTCTAAGTGCATGCCAGATTTAACGAGGCATGTGGAAGTCATTTCGTTCCAACCATGGGAGTTGACCCCGGCCATTAGAAGAACATCGATACTCGTTGACTCTTGGGTTTGCTCCCGATAATCTACTCTTGGAATCGAATTTTCGGTAACCCCACTTCGGGAGCGAACAGAATCCGGGAAAAGCAGACTCTTGAAGCCTCAAATCGAATATTTGTAAGCCCGTGCTACAGTGCTCAAAGGCCCGGCTTCTTCTGCGTGTCGGTACCACAAGCTCGGTGATTAAGTTTCCTCTCTGAATCATATTCCCATAACATTGTGTGGACAAGGGCTGTCACAGATGTTGAGTGCCAGCCAATAACGGTGTGGGCTAGTGTGGGTGTATCCATATGAATAAACTATGATCATATTCATCTCCATATTACGCCTTACTGTGGACTGTATCACCAACTCGACTGCCGTTTCCATACCTGAGCACTTGGACCAATGAAGCTATTCACATGGTGAAGAATTGGCTATTGCTGTGGAAAATCAATATGCCTGTGTCTCCCCAAACTATGCAGCAATTGGATGTTGCCAATTGGAGGGATGTTCGATTTTTGATGAATTCTCCAACGCCCAGAAAGCCGATATTAATTGAATACTTGTTCTGTCACATGCACCGACGACGGCTGTGCTAGGAATAGAGACCAGGATCTAACTTCGTCGAGATGGAAAAAACCTCCCAAATGACCAGGAATACTGCTGAGCAATCAACGGAGAAGGTGGGGATAAGAAAAACACTCGTTGCACCGGTTATTCTAAATCCTGGGGTGATCAAACCTAGAGTTACAGCCGGGCTCCCATTGTTCTGTCGCTTTAAAAATGAGCCCAAGTATAACGGCCTTGCCCACCTTTTTCTTGACAACAGAATTGTTGTATAAACTCGCATCATTTGCATTGAGTCGATTCCAATAGGCATATATGGCACGGTGGCCAATGTTTTCCAACGAACTCAAATCAATCCTTCGTATCCATCAATATTCAAGACTTCCCAAGATTAGCATTGATTTGGGACGAACAGGTTGGTGGTGTAGTGTTAGAGTAAAACAGACCATGGCAAAAGCAGGCTACGAAAATGTAGGGACCTGGGTTACAGAGCTACAACCGTACATTTTGATACCCTTCCAACTTTAAGATCAACCACAGTATATACAACGGAGTTGCTGATTTTGTATTACAAATCTTCGCTTGAATCCGGTATCATCCAAACCAGTGTTACACAAATGATTTCAAGGATTATTCGAATGTTCAAAAATGTCATGAGGCGCTGAGAGAATTGGAAGCAGTTAAAGAAATTCGAATTTTCCGTATTTAGTGCCTAGAGGCTGAGATTTCAGTCGAGATGTCCACTTGGCGAGGTCTTGATCCTAAGAGTCAAGCTACTTCCAGAGTGAAAGTTACAGTGGATTGTTTATTTTGCCGCTTGGCAACTATTGTAGCCACTATTCCAGGATCCTTTCGATTTTTAGGACCTGCTACAAAACTAGCCCACCGAAAATGCCTCCAATCAGCCCACAACGATGTGGATACTAGCTCAATCAATTAGGGGACAGACTATTTTTAACATGTGGATAAACAGAATCTCGGGGCCAGGGTCAGGGTGCAGAGAGCTTAAGAGGTGCTTCATCTCATGGCGCTGTGACCCAAAATTGAAACTGCAGGGACAATAGGGTTGGCAATGCAAGCCTACCAAAACGTTCGTGGAGAATCGAACAGATTCCAGAAAGAGATTTCCGCATCAGGTCGCGTGAGCGCATCTACACAGCGCTGATTGATAACATTGAACATCCCTCTGCAGAAGTTTTTATCGGGTACTGCATCCATCATTGGAGGGAGTTGGGTTAGATTATTCTTGGAAAGGGCCTTTGAAAAGATTAAAATCCGACAATTGGCCATATGGCGAGGAAGTATTGATCTCATCTATTCAACTGAATGAAATGCTGATCTATGCATAAAGAATAAGCCTGGCCAATTAACCAAGAAGATGTACTAAAAGGGTTGGGCTGGTAATCCTTTTATACACAAAAAGGCAAATGGTATTTAGCTTGGCAAGCGTGTTCAAGCTTTCTGTATCACATATAGGATTGATTGATGGCTTCCACTCTAAATTTCCTTGCGGCAAAACGCAAAACTCGTCTATTTGGTATAGAGCTGTCATGTATCTTATGAGGTTGGCACTTGGGGGCATTTGCACCATGACCACTATTTACTATGTCAGTTTGGTATTTGTCTTGAGCGCAGTTTATATATCAGTGGTTGCACCATTTGCTCTAGGTTTGAATTGTGGCTCAACTGCCTATAGAGCTGGGCTGACAGATTACAGTCAATTGATCTAGGATGTAAGTAAGGAAATGGTGTTGGAAGAGTGACATCCTCAATCATTAGGATTAGGTTTGGGGTGATACCCAAGGTGCCAAGCCTCTGTACCTTATGGCTCTCTTCGAATGTTACTCCATATAAGAGGACAAAAACAAATGAATATTGTAGAGAGGTTGAGTAGAGTTATGTCATCCAAACCCCCCAAATCCCCACACTTATATCCCAAGACCATCTACAACACTTTCCTATAGCTAGTTTGGCTAAGTCCTCCTCAAGACAAAAGTAATGAATGCATTTCTCCTCAACACCATCCATCGAGTTTAGTCATAATATATGCGAGTAGTCAACTTTCTTCTATTAAGCTCAATCACTTCCAAGTCCCTGATTTATTTGGCACAGGAACCTTAGTGTAAGTAGTAACCCCTGGTAATATTCCCATAGGTCAGGCTATGAATGTATTCCCAGCTGTTCATTCATGGCTGGAATTTGCCCACAAGTACTTTGGAAGATACATGCAAACTTCAGTAACATTTGGAGATTGAAAAGAGAGGTACATAGAAAGATTCATAATACTCCCGAGCCAACCCAGCCAACCTAGGCGTGGGATCGAAGGAATTGAAATGTTAGGCGTCATGCCAATTTCATGCTACACATGTGTAAGCAGTAGCCCAGAGAATGTTTGAATCACTAGTATCAAGAGAACGATCAAATATCAATCAATCCTTCTCGGACAAGGTTCGTTTCTGTCCCCAATTTATTTGAATGCTACTCTGACTTTAAATGGTGCAAGATAGGTGGGATGCTTTATTAGGAGAATACAACACACCAAGCATTTAGGAATTCCTTATATGCGCTTCAAACGCAGCTGATTCTCGATAAGGCTTCGATTAGTTCCAGGCTCCAGGCCCGATTAAATACCCCAGCTAAAGAGTAGAGTATGTATCGGGAGACAGAGCGGAAGATATGGCCACTGGCGTTTCTTAACACCACACAAGTAGGTGAGAATTTTCGAGAAGTCGGGTGTACGGATCATTAGTAATACATGGATGCTTCAGCGTTTGAAATAGCTTAGACCAAGTATTGCCGTTTATAGATTAGGATTCGGTGGTTGATATGCTGGTACACAGAAGGCTGGTCGAATTATCGGGACCGTATCTCTCTCGACAAAAGCTGGCCAAGCCAAGCCCACTCCACATGAGAACTGGGAGATTATAGGAGGTTTCACCCTGCTGTGTATAGGCTTGGAAAGATTTTCAAGCGCCAAGGTTCAGGAGCTTCCACTTGGCCAATTTGGTGTAACCCTCAGTTACCACACGCATAGGCCCAATGCGAAGCCAATGTTGATTTAAGGAATTCATGTGAGCCGAGTATAAACTCGTCGATTAGCAGCCACCCCTTCGAGTGTGCCATAGAACCCATAGATGGCTAGATGATTGTTTACGCCTCAATCGATGACTCTACACAGGTAACTGCTTGGTATGCGGGCTTGGCTTCGTTACTTGTTCTCTAGCAGGACTAGTCATATGACATCGAGGGGATCCATTACTGGGCATACCTATCACATGGGTTACCAAAGAAAAGAAAATCTTTCTTGGAGGCTAATCAGCAAGTTAAATCCATACTAGTTGCCTATGTTCATTCGGAAATCACTTGATACTTGAATGCACCTTGCGAGCAATTTGGTTTGAATATCTGGGGTGGGCTCGGTAGCAGAAATCGGGAATTATGGTTACATATTGTTACCTGAAATAAGTGGTTCGAACAAACCACAATTTCTAGGATGCTTTTGAGTGTGTGGCCATGTAATGGTTCCATTCGCAAACCATCCTGGTGTAACGACGGCAGGAAATATTCAAGCCCAAGTTGCTAAATACAAATCTGGCCAATCACAAGATCACAACACGTGATATACGGATTGTCGGTTCGTTAGACCGTGGATGTAATTTTGAGATATAGCCCACAGTACACAAGGTAGTTGAGAGACAAGCCTTTGCCAAAGCATGTTTCCCAATGGTAAAGAGAGTCCCTATCATGGTAAAAGCGTAAGCGAGTTGTACAAAATCTCCTTCTCCTTAGCGCAGCAGGCTGTACAGGCTGACCACCAGGAAAACTTTGTCAAAGCGCGGGGGTTGTATTTGGAAGTTGCCGAGGTAAAGTGACATATTTACTTTTGATTGGTTTTTCTGCTCGGTAAAATGGTTTGAGTCAGGACTTTACTGCATGTTCTCTTGTTTTTTCAAGCGATTTCGATAATAAATGACTCATCGTTAATCATCGTTATACCCTTTTTCTTGACCTAGATATTTTTGTACATTGTTGACGGTACGTAGCTACTGGAGTTCACTTGTAAGTCCCTCCCTTTGCCGCCTTTTCGTAATAATGGCTGTTTCACCGTCATAGTGGAGAAAAACGAAACACAAAAGCGAGAAATCACTCAGCGAGCAAGTGCTTACATTTCTCGGGCCGAACAGCTTGAATTGATACAAATCAACAGAACACAGCGAAATTCACAGCCGTCCACCTCGGAAGATTTTCTCACAAAAGCCAAAGTGCGTACCATACAACTCCTCCAAGTAACATGTATACTTTCCGTTGTTAACAATGCGATGCCTTCAACAGCGGTATCATAAACTTGGAGAAGAGAAAAACGGTTTGGGCCTTTTGAAAGAGGCGCTTCAACAATATACAAGCGCTGCGGATTATTACTTACGAGCGGCTAAAGGTAGAGCGTTTACCAGGTTGTTGAGTAGAGTGGAGGCTAATCTGGTGTTCTCTACAGCGGAAACGGACGAAAAGTCAAAGGTACAGATTAAACGGTGGCTGTCTGAGGTCATAGATCAAGGAGAGAAGATCAAGCAAAGCACATCCATCTCGCTCACTCCCAAACTCCTCGAGATTTCCACGAATTGTAAAGGTTCGCACATATTTCGCTAGGCGAAGGGAATACTTCAACCTGACATCCATCTCGACAATGAAGCCTATCAGCAGCCCCTTCGTAGTCCGGTGATATCTTCCCCTGTCATAGGTGAAGTTAAGCTGACCAACCAGGAGTTAGAAGTGCTCAAAACCTCGTCATATGTAAATGGAAAGGCTTACTTGCCTTGGCTAGAGATTGACTTGCGGGAAAATTTCGACTACTCCCAGCCTTTTGTGTAAGTAAGCATTCCATAAAGGGACTCCCTGCATATTTGTATTGATAAACATCTGATATTTAGTGATCCTGACGGCCCACTGCCACTCTCCGAAAAACAAATACAAAACTTTGGAAGCTGGCAGAGACCCTCTGAGCTCATGAAAGATCCAACTATGATTAAAGTAATATCTAGGTTGGTGATTTCCCATTGCTTCCTGTCCGAGATTTTCCATAACACTTTCCCCTAATCACCTGAACAACAGCCAGAATATCATTCAAGTAAGTTTCCCCTTTAAACCTCCAATGGCAACTTTTGCTTAGTATTTTTCTCTTTAATCAGGCAGTTGTTACCGATTGCTCTTTTGTCGCATCTTTATGTGTCTGTGCAGCATACGAAGAAAAGTTCAAAAAGCAGGTAGAACGTCTATAATCTCGTCTGCTGAATGATGCAAGGCGCTTAAATCCATGTACACTATGTACCTATCCGTTCCTCCTTTAGCTGATCACCGCTTGTATTTATCCGCAAGACGAACACGGCAGACCGCAATATAATGCCAGTGGTAAATACATGATAAAGCTGATATATAATGGCATTCCACGTAAAGTACGTTTAACGCACACACCTTCAGTTGCTTTATCTCTACTCACACACCTCACTAGGTTGGTAAGCTTAATAGTAGACACGCATATCAACCTAGCAGGCAGTGCATCTTAACGTTTTGTTCACTCAGTGGTTGACGATTCACTACCGATAAGCGTGAACGGCATTCCCATGTGCACTTACATTGCTGGCAGGAAAGAGCTTTGGGCAAGTATCATTGAAAAGGCGGTGAGTCCACACTTCAAGCTATTTGAGGTTATTTACAAACATAGCTTATCAAATATGGCATTCCTGTAGTACATGAAGCTCATGGGCGGATATGATTTTCCGGGATCGTAAGTGATGCCAAGAAGATGATTTATTGTGCCCGTTTCACTAATGTATTCGTTGCTTCTGCTGTGGAATCTAGGAACTCGAGTATAGATTTACAGTGAGTAGAATCAATAGAATGGTTGGCAAATCTCCAAGAACCCTACTCATCATTCATGAAGTGCTTTAACTGGTTGGGTACCCGAGCACATTTTTATCACAGAGTATGTAGCAACTCGAAATTTGCATCGGAGGCATGCCGACTTGCTTAACACCTGTTACCTTGGAACATAGTAAATCGTTTAACCAAGATAGCCAATGGAAACGAATGTTTGACGGTCAAAAATATGGTATTTTCTAGAAACGACCAACATCAGCGAGCTCTTTCATAACGATTTTTCTTGAATACAGGAGATGCCTTGATCACCATTGCTACCGGAGAACTTGATGAGATCGAGGCCGATGAGCTTGGGCTCGTCCCTACACATGCATATGCTGTTCTAGGTATTTCTGACCTCTGGGATCATGAACTCGCGAGTTGGTATCCACCTAATCTGATTCAACCAGATGTTAGAGAAGTAGACGGGTTGCGGCTTCTGCAAGTCAAAAACCCATGGAGTCATATGCGTTGGAAGGGGGATTTTGGCTGCTTAGACGAGGAGAATTGGTCGATGCAATTGAAAAACACGCTGGGTTATGATCCTATCGAAGCGAGAAGTAAAGATGATGGTAAGGCATATCATACGACTCCAAACTTCTCTAGGTTAATTGACGTTTTGTAAAGGGATTTTTTGGATCAATTTCGAGTCGGTGTGTAAATATTTTGATTCGATTCACATGAACTGGAATCCTGAGCTCTTCACCTATCGCTATGTACTACACTCGTAAGTTGGTTTGTTGGACTGCCTGAAGCTCTTAACTCAGGTCGCCTCGTATTTCTTTAGATCTTGGTTGAGTAATCATGGGCCGAAAAAAGACACATACAATCTAGGTTCGCGTCCATCGCGTAGATGAGCCACTACTTTGTAATGCTTATTCTTTTGAACTACAGGATACAACCCACAATACGGACTTGAAGTTTCGGTCAATCACGAGAAATTGTCTGCCGTTTGGTTGTTACTCACTAAGCATGTGTTGGTGAAAGAGGAGAATAGAGACTACATCACCCTGCACGTGTATGGCGATACCGGATGCTCCAAAGTGTATTACCCCGAAAAGCCTTTAGTTCAGGTAGGGTACCAACATCGTCTCTTCTCGTTCTTCAAGAGTTTCTCACAGTTCTCTTCATTATCAGGGAATCTATGTCAATAGCCCGCATATATTGGTATACTCTATGGATATGGCAGTTTAGCATGACACAGTCTACTGAGCATTAAACCAACCTAGATACGCTTTAATTCACCACCGGGGATCCATAAATACACGATCGTGGTAAGCCACTTTGACTTTGGTCCCTTATGCTCCTATGTGATTACTGAGTGTTTTCTTGTTACTAGCTATCGCAACATGAAAAGATTCGTTCATTGAACTATACCATCCGGACGTTCTGCATGTCTCCTTTCAAATTCTTCGAAATCCCAGATAGATATTTGTACGAAAAGAAGGTAGACGGAACGTTGGCATTTCTGGACTCCGCGCCCGTCTAATACTCAAATATTTTCAGGTTCCTGGTCAATGGACCAACGACACCGCAGGTGCGTACCTTCCTGCTCGACTTGAATTAAATGCCCGCACTCACCCACCAACTCTGGTTGCCTAGGTGGAAACGCTTCGCACGTCACGTTCATGAACAACCCCCAGTTCAAGATCACCGTTCCCAAGAATATCCAAGGGAGCTTTGATATGCTTATTATGATGGAGGCACCAAGAACCTATCCCATTAATTTGAAATTGGTTAGAGGTGGCTTCCGCATCACCAGGCAAGTTTACACAGTCTGCTTGAGCTGGCCGACTTCGGCACTAATTGGCACCGAACCTTGATAGTGTGTCTTCAAAGGATATTATCGCTAGTTCAGGCGATTATCGGCATGGATTTTGTTGTCTGGAGATGAACAATATCGAAGGTGACTATAGAGGAACCACCATTTGATCAGAACTTGCACTAACTTAACAAATAGCCGATAATTATACGCTGATTGCTTCCGCATACGAACCAAGATTAGTGGGAGAATTCATCCTGACCATCCGATCAAGTCATCCCTGCACGCCTGTAACGATTCCCGTGGAAGGAGCGGTAGTGCTCATTTCATATGCCCCCAAAACTGCCACATATTAACTAATCTATCTGTTAAAGGGACTATTCAAGAAGATCTTGAAAGGCGAATGGTAAATACATGTCGACATTTCAAGCCCAACCTGAGCTACATACTAACTTCATTTCAGGGTCCAAGGGGTCAGCGCATGGGGATGTCCAAACCATAGAAACTATTACCGGAACCCGAAGTATCGAATAGACGTAAAAGAAACCACCATCATCAAGTGAGCCCTCATTCATACACCCAAAGCCGTAGGCCTAGTGTTCACCACATTGTCATCTCCCTGAAGGATTCGCCTGCAGACCCCGTCTATTCATCCAACACCACTAACTCATATCGCTGTTTATGAACGAGACCCGGTCTCCTTTGGTAAAGAAATCGCGTCATCTGGATCCTACACCAACATCGTCCAGGTAATGTGAGATATTAATACAACCAGGTGGCATCACAAGTTTCTAAGAGATTACATGCAGGGAGTCGTCACCGAAGAGATTAAACTCGCCCCTTCTGCCGGAGGTAAAGATTCCGCTGTCTCATAACGACAAGTCTACGGGCCACTAACCCACCATATTCTTAGGCTACTTCATCATCTTCTCCACCTGGGAACCCAACCTCGCGGGGAAGTTCATCAGCTACGTGTATTCGGACAAAAACATTCAGCTTAATAAAGTCATTGAACCATGAAAACGTCCCTTGCCGACCTGCATCTGCGTTCACAGCCATCGGGCTTTCCTCTCTATCCCGGCGGCGCTAAATACTGTGGAGATGTTCCTGTCGATCGCCATACGAAACCACGGGTATGGAAGGGTCCGTGCGTTGATGGAATCGCAAGATCTCGGACATGTGAGTGTTTGGATGGGAATATCTTTCATTTGTACAGTCGTTTATTATACGAATTCCCGTGGGGACTAAGGGGTGAGGATGACGGTGATGGTGAAGAGATATCAAAAAGGAATGATGGTCAAGGTGGGGCCAGGACCAAGGAAATAAGTGTCTGGTGTGAACATCTGAGGGTAATATTGTTATGTGGAATGGATAGATTCGTGGGCAAGTGGGAGAGGGGTGTATTCGCGAGGTTTATATGGAGTATGTGTACACCAGATGTGGAACTCCTGCAACGAATGGCTTTTATGAAGAATATACTGATCGGCATTTTCGTTAAGGGCGCACAAGATAAAGCGGATATGGTGGCTTGGATCTTCAAAAAGTAATTTACAACACGTTGAGATCCCCAAAGAAATGAAGCGTTGAGGTGGTTTCGTAGCACTATTTAGTCTTGTCCGACAGATGTTTACACTGCCCTATCAGGACTGTTCTCAGCTGATGAGCCGGCGCCAGACTGAGAGAGGCCTTCAATGGCGCGGGAGCATTCGCCAAAGGAATAAGCAGGGGGAGGGGTGAGGCCACCTATGGAAATAGACACACAATTCTTTGGTTGGGTGGTATCAATAGATCCATAAGAGGCGGGTTGCTGATTATTGTTGATGCAGGGAGTATCTTTGAACATCGATCTTCGGAGGTCTGGATTGGAGTGTATATTCGTTCTGATGGACGCCAACTCAGCCTCTGTGAATACGCTGCCGGATTCCAGCAGCACAGAGTTTTTCTCGGTACCATAAGCGGGTGGAGGGGATATGCTACCCACAGACGGAGCCAGGCCCCATTTTTTCACATTCGCCTCAATGAAGACAAATCCCATTTGGCCTAGGTTAACGTGCAGAATGCACGGTCCGTCAGCAGCAATGGTTGGGAAGAAGTTGAGGTGCGCTCCAGTGACCGCGCTCCCCAGCCTAACGCCATTGCGAGTAAAGAAGATGGTCCCACTCTGTGTACGAAACCCGCACCCTATCACGTCCCCTTTGTAGAAAGGAACACCATATGGCTTCCCATTGAGAGGATCGTTGCAATATTTCCGACCGTTGGAATGATACCCAACTGAGTGTCTATTGCGACCTGTTGGAGGCTAGTTTAGTTACCCCCTTGATGAAAAATGTGTAGTGGAACTTCCGACGTACCTGGAAACCGCCAAGACGGGTACGGTTTAGTTGAAAGGCCGATCCCGATACGGGTCTGTGGGGCTTTTTCAAATACTTTCACCTCGAAATAATATACGGACTCTCTCCGAGGAAGGGGTAGGTTGGTTTGGACACAATACTCCCCACCATAGAAGGATACCTCAGTCCGATCCTGTACGATCACGTTAACATCGGAATCGGCTACAAACTCCCATGCGCCCACCCCTTTTTCCCGGATCACCGTGGTTTGTTCGTAAGTCAGTTCCGTGGGTATACTACCAGGAGGGTAAGTGGTCTCGAAGGCACGAGAAAGCTCAAAACTTTGACGCTCCAGCTCCGATAGAAGCTCTGGATTCAAATTGTCAAAGGTTGCGTCGGTAAGCAATCGTTCCGTCTCCTCGCTATCGTACGTGAATGATCGGAGAAAAGCCTTGAAGGCTGGGCCTCTACAGAACATGATCAGAGCTATAATAGCTAGTACCACACCGAACGAAGCAGCTGATATGGACCATGCCGAAGACTCGTCCAGGGCCTCGATTCTTGGAGGCCAAACAAGTAAACAAAGAAAGAACCAGAGAAACAGCGTTCGCATAGATGTAGCCGTTACAAACAGAGCGCTAGCAAAGTCGGTTAGGGAATGTTGAGGAAACAAGGGGAAAGGGCAGGGGACTGTTTCAACAGAGGAGAAACGGGGATTAATTTGGAAGAAAACGAGGGAACTGTTGTATCTAAGCGGTGTATGAGAATTTAAAGAGATGCCACCACATTATATTTTTACCAATAATAATTCAAACCCAAGCAGGACTATTCTTTCAATGATTACCAAGATGGAAAAAATTCCAGATCTCTCCCCCAAAATCCCCCATCTAAGGATCGCCCGCCATTTGGAGAAAATGGTGAGCACCCTTGAATTCCTGATTGTGGTGTAAGTGAAGCAATGTTCGAGGCAAAGGTGAAAAACAATTAGAAAATTCCAATCCACACTTAAAAAGCGGTCATCCCCAGCATCCAATTGGAGTGTATGCTGACCACACATAGACCTCGCGCCTGTACTCACACAACCGGATATCGAACGCTGATGCCCATTCATGTAACCATCTGTATGGTCTGGTTACCTGCTAGAGATGGATTCCCTCAGGCATGTGCCAATTCAGAAACCCGTATTCTGAAGTATTAATTATCAATGGATTCCAACGCTTGTGGAGTTTGGCTGATGATCTGCTGTACGGCGGAATGTTCCATTCCTCAAAATATCATTTGAAGCAGGGCGGTTGAATCGGTCAGAGTGGCTAGAACAAAATACCATAAACGATTAGACTCATGATTCTGGCGGATTGTACTACGATTAAGTGATGGCGGCATACGTCGAGGGAAATAATCGATCGCTATGCGAGATAAAGTGGCAGAGGTATCCACCATCCACAGGGCGAACACCATGCTTATATGCATTGGGAACATTTCTCCATGCTGACTTTATATTCCGTGGTGCGCTATTCAGGGTAGCTCAAATCGCAAGACTACAAACTCCGCCACAAAGGCGCCTTGGTGGGAGAACAGGATACATTAATGAAAACTCAGATACCACAAGCAGAGTTGGTTAAAGCGTTTATTTATATGGGTCCAATACATTGTCCCTTATCTATTGAAGAGCGCATCGCCCGTACCGATATTCTGTGTACTCTCACACCAGGATTAGGGGAAGCTATTTACACATTAACATACAATGGCTGTTTAGTGGAGCCAGAAGACCATCTAGAAGCGTAAAATTGCGGTTAATGACATACGTATGTCTCCACGTCTTCAGGGTTGCTGTGGCTGGCCGATGAATGATCGTGCTCGGTGATTTGTTCTGGTCGCTCCCGTACGTGCAAGCCAAAGCCCTCATCAACACAATCGACTTCGAACCTTGGGTCGATGGTAAAGTGAGTGTGGTCGAAGGATTCGGGTTCGACGAAAGAGTTGTGGCGAGGCATTGTAGAAGTTCACTACTTTTACTTTGTAATTGAGCAACCTTCTGGGTCGTTGTATTTATATATTTGGCGGTGGCTTGAAGTCATCAATACATCATTATGTTCATGTTTACTTTATGTGATGATTTGTTGACGAAGGATATTGGTGCATCTGAATAAAGCTATTTGAATGTAGTTGTCTGTGTTCCTGGAGATGTATATTTGGCAATGGTTCTCACGCTATCATTATTTTGGATGAGTATGGAGTGTTTATGTAGGATCATCCTGTAATATTACCTCATACCACTGGCATCGAGCTGGAGTAATTGGCCAGCCATTTTTACAACTTGCAGCCTTAACAATGAAACATCAGACTTTGTCGCCATCTACAGCAATCAATCGATTGATGGTTTGATTGATTAGCTCGGCCAACCTCATCGTACTGGTTGCCTATGACCCTACCCCAGAATGACCGCAGCGGTACATCAGTGGAGGCTTTTCATTGGCGGTGGGCGTAGTATTACTGAATATTTTGTGGCATCCAGAACACCAATGCCAGTTTCTCTCAGCCAGCGACACATCAAGGCTAACGGAGTGCAAAAACCGATGAGTACCCGAGTGACGTAATGAGGCTAAATTGTATTGGCTGATGAAACTTGGTGTCGTTTTGGTACCATTGATTTACTGCTATGGGTTATAATCTAAACAGGTGCAAGCTTGTCATAAGTCGCTCTATTGCGAGCGGTTATATTACATTACCAACACTATCTCGCTGCACCTTCTGGTGCTACGCCAACTTGAAGACAATAGTATTTTATCGACTAGCAGTGCATTTACGATGAGTAGCACCAATGGTGCAGCTATATCCACTGTCCATCATGCAAGACTTGACAGAGAGCCTCGCACTCTGCATTTCTTATCCTGCCAAACTTCATCAATACCGGAATTTCGTCACAATTTTCTACTCCATTATCTAGCGATGATGCATCCCCGGACATATCACTATCCATGAAGAGAAATACACCGGTTTGACCAGTATATTTTATTCTTTTTGCATGTGACGGGATCTTGGCACTGTAGAGTCTGGTGTAAAAGAGTAGCATGCCAGCTGTATTCATATAGTTGGTGTCCAAAAATTTGTTACTAGGAGATGGTAATATATTACGATGTCGTGAAGAACCTTCAAGCCGATGCCATATTAAACATGTTTATAATCGAATTTAAAGCTACAGTACTTGTGGAGTGTCCCAGGCTCTATGCATTGGGTACCGAGAAGTGCTCTTTGTCCTAAGTTTCAATTAGTGCATCACTACACTTCTGGTGTCAGATTTATGCATTGGTACAAGTTTCCTTTAGACATGTCTGTTTTTAACAACACTGTTCAAATAGTCAAAGTGGAAAAATGAATTTTGCCTTAGTTAGCTGGTGCTTGAGCACACAGAATGTAAAGCTGTGGCCTACTGCAACTCTCATCTGTCACAAATATTTAATTCAATCAATGGTTCGTTGGATGTAAAAACGGAAGATTAAACAAAACTGACTAGGTATGTGATACAAGACAACGACATTCTAGTTTCTTGATGAAAAACATACCTTCAATTAAGTCGTGGAGGTCAATAGGGCTTTAGTTTGAGGAAAACTGGCATATAGAAAATGTGAAGGTCGAGATCACAAGAAGTTGAAGCTACGGCAAGGAGTACTTATACATTTATTAGACAGTCAGATAGACAGCAGCAAGCAGCAGGCAAGAGAGGAGATCTTCAGCTATTTGATAATCACTGGTTCTCAGGGTGATATTCATAATCTTAATGATTCTTAATGATTGTGGAAATGTTGGAAATATAGTGCTCAAAGTAGCTCAATATCTGTTCAGTCGTCTCGTAAGGCTAACATTAAGAGGTTCTGGCAAAACCTCTTAGCTTCCGTTAGTAAATTAGCAAGTGGAGGCCATGCACTCTAACTCCCCTGATCACTTCCAGATCTCCAATACTCTACCTATACATAAAAGGCTCTGGAAGTCACCAGATGGTTCAGGAATTTAAACAGCGGTGAGTTTGCTTTTTACGATATGCATCCGCTTTTACCATAGCATATGGGAAACAGTCATACCTCAAAAAGTCATGCAGCCAAACAACACACCCTCAATTCCTCGTATCCCACTGCATTACCAAGTTTGTAAGGCTTCTGGAATCTTCAGTCCCTCAGTTTGTAACCGTCCAGCGACATATGCCACCCCTTTCTGGCAGCAGGGTATTAGGGAACTCTGCGATTCTCGTACCTTCCACACTCATCATAATAGAATGATCCTGCATATGGCAAGTGTTGACAATGCTACGATCCGGGAGAATTCGGAAAAACTCGTGTGGAGTTGAAACATGCCCAGCCTGGAAGTCAATGAATCAATACATGGTACTGCATTGCAACTTCCTCTAAACGGATCGCTTGCTCGGTGGCTTATCCAGTGTGCACCTATCCATAGCCATAGATTGCCTAATTGGTGAAATTGCTACGCATGTATACTCTTATACATCAATCTGAGCCCACGAGTATGGCTGAGGGTAGCTGACATGTTTGTGGTAGTTGTATGCTATATTCCCCAAATTTGTGTGATTTGCTCTTTATAATATGATTAGATTAATCCATCAGTTGAGATGGATGGGAGTTTGTTTCGTTACAATTTTCCCATAGTTTGAATACAGGGATGCGATTGAGGCAATCCTGACCGCACGAGAACACGCAGATATGGACTACACAGCCCGTAGAGAAGGCTCAGTGTTCACTCAGCCTTGGTTGATAGGCCGTAGTATACCTGTAATTCGAGCAATGAGTCTTCGATATAGATCGCTTATGTATTCATCTCATGGATTCAACGTAGTGCACTTGATGAATGGAAACCATGTAATTGTGGAGATGCTTTTAGTTATTTACATATGGTGCTTATCATCGTCAATGGGACATTCATAGTTAAAGCGTAGGTGCAAGGGTTGTATACAGGCTCCTTGATTCTCTACATCAAAGAGAATCCGCATCAAATCATTTTGCGATCACGATACAATCATCCAGCTGCCATGGAGGAATTTAACAAATCAGGAGGCCTAGGCGTATCAATCAAGTTCATACGATGTTTAAACTGGTATCTGGAACCTTAGGGATGGCGCTCCACGATTGGTCTGCCAAGATGAACTTGCAAGATGCAGAGTGGATGCTGCACTTGCCTATCTTATTAATTCTTGAGTTGTTTCACCAATCAATCCAGTCTACACTATTATACGGCCGTTACAAACCTGCATTCCGATGTATTTCTTGTTTCCCATCCTTCGGTTGCAGCTGCTGTATTAATATGATCAAACATCGTTGTATATTCACGCCATTACGAAGGGCTTGTCCTTGACGCGACTTCGTTACAGAAAATCTCACGAGACTGGAATTTATGGTCATCTGAAGCGTTGTGCCATTCTATTTACGAATTCCATTTTCACGCGTATCGTATCAACAAGGCGTGTTGTACGAGGAGCGAAAGAAACCTGGATACTATAATTCGATGTAGGCTTGTCTGTCTGAGTATAAATGTGTTCCTATAAGTGGGGCGTTTATTGGGAGGGCTGGTGAATCCATACGATATGGTACAAATGCAAAGGTGCACTTTGGCACATGGCACCATCAGATTGGAAGGTGACAAGAGGACTTCTAGTAATTTTGATTAATTCAGATGAGAATGGGGGTAATGGCGTAGGGTCTCAGGGGGAGAAGGATATGAACAGCGTTACAGTTGCAAGTAGCTTTGAGCGGTTTAGACAATGAAGTCTAAATGGTCGGGGAAAACGTAGAACTCCAACTTGCTATACTTAGATCTTGAAGAATTCATTACAGGAAAAAATATCAATATATAAGTACAAAATGCAAGCACACAAGGAACTATAGACAATACGACAGTGTGAACGAAAGGGTGGCTTGGGTGGACTATATAAATTTCGTCGTATGAAGGAGGTTGCATCGGTCACCTACTTCCAGTAAGTGGCCGATTGCTTGCGAAAATAGCACATCATGCCATTGTAACGTTTGTAAAGTCGATTGTGGTAATCGCGGACGCGAGGGTCGGTTTTGTGGTCAAATGGAGGATCGCGCTCCTCGTCTTCAAACTCGAGTTCAAAATCAGAATCGTCACAAACACTCTCAGGCGGAGAGAGCGGGATGGTTGGGATTCGATTAAGGTTAAATGACTTTTGATTCAGCCGCTCTATAATCGCTTCGAACGAACTGGGTATTTCCTGTGACTTTACTTGCGGTGATTTGGGGGTGGAGAGATAACTATGCTTTGTCTGAGTGGTAAACTTCGGATGGGGTGATTGTGTTTGCTTTAACATTGTGGGCGAAATACGAAAATCCGTACGTAAGTTGATGAGCATCAGAAGGGCAGTCATAGAGTATTTATAGTTTTGGTGGCGATCCAAAAAGCTAGTCCTTGACATTTGTGTATTACCCTTGAATCAATCAATGCGGAATAAATATGATTATTGCCCCAATATAATTATCCACTTGAGCCAAATCTGCCTGTGATACTTGCGTTAGATGGCCAGACAGGAGGACTGTTGATGGTGGGAGCCAATGGTATCTAGACACTCCTACCGATCCCAGTTAGCTGACAAGACATTGAATAATGGAGGCCGTGATGATTTATTTTTGCGCACTCACCAACGAAATGCATGCCACATGTCCAACAAGGAATTATTTTTAACCAAAGCCTAAATGACCGACTCCTCAGCAGCTATGTGAGACCGTGTATGATGCTTAAGACAGGAGACGATTGGCCCAATCCAGGGAGCGGTCACCCTCATTCGCGGAATAGTCTCCGCGTTGTGAGCTCGATATTTTTCAAATTCTGTAAATCATCAAACTGGTGAGGGGGCTGATTGGACGTTGCAGCGAAGCCTTTGCACCTGGCCAATGAGGAGGTGGAGTGTGCATCTCTGACTGGCTACCACCATCATATTCATAGATGGCAGGACCCAAAATATACAATCACTGGCTCCCTTCAAAACATATGTGACTGTATTGATCCAAGCCATGCTCCAAACTAGGAGACTCCTCCTATTTGGGAAACACCGAGGGACACTGGTAGTGGTTTTTTGGGGTTGGGCTCAGTAAATGTATGCTATGATGACCAACAAATGGGTGAGATTCTAAGAAAACCACCCCGGGGTTCGGGTGGATTTGCGATGATTAACAGAAACATCGATGGCTTGATTGTAGGAGAATAAAGGCCACATCAGCGGTAACATCATCTTAAGAGCCGAGGTTTGTGTTTGACCGATCTGCGAGACGCTGGTCATTGTTATGTCAGAACTAGAAAGCGCGGCATTGATCCTGTCATAGAAGCAGTTGTGTAACACCTTGACTATGATGAGTTGGTGAACGATGAAATCCACCTATATGTCATGATGATCCTAGCTGATATCCTTTGGCTGCGTACCTCCCCACTGCACACGGAAGCGTTATGAAGAACAGAGCTGAATGGTTTTTCATCAGTATGTGCCGTATATGCAACACAAAACTATGACCAAGTGTGCTAAGATCATATGGATGGTTATCGGATATAATAGGAAACAGGATCGATCTGAACACCGGTGCAAAGGCGTGGTCACTCCCGGAAGAGTCGGCAACACTTGAGCGGCATAGTCTGAACCACATTGTTATTCTTGCATAATTCTGGCGTTACTCCTATAAATTATCTATCAAATGCTTTGATGTCCAACCTCACGTTCATGTTCCAGTACCAACCAAGTTACTGGATGGGTTGACTGTATTTTGGTTTTTTAGGTCTTCTTGGGCAGCAGTTTTAACAGTCAACCACTCTGCCATTTGTATCAAGGCTATTCCTTTGTAATATTCGTGTGGTTTGTATCAGGGTGCATGCAAGATACCGCTCAATATTAGTATTGGTAATCCACATCAAACATACTTCGGAACAGTACCGTTCTTATTGGAGCAATCACTCAATCGTAATCGCTACTGTGTCATTTGAAGACTCCACAATAACAACATGATAGATATATTAGTGATTTGAAGGGCTCAAATGCTGGTGCCAATGACATTTTGTACATTGGGAGAAAGTTGTCCATAGGTTACGCACAATTTGATAAAGCACGAGTGACAGATTCAGTGGCATACCGGTTGAGAATAGGTGTTCTACTACTGGACCTACCTTGTAAAGCAATATGCTTGTCTTTATTTACAATACACTCTTCCAGACATATCCATCGTAGAAAATTGTAGCACTTTGTCTGAAACAAAATCTGCATTTCAACTGGCCTGATTGAAATTAATGAATATGTCTGAATTTTGGGAATGCAAGCTAAGAACCCAATATGGCTGTTTCAAGATTAAAGATCTGCAGCCACATTAATCATGGCTAGGGGTGAGGATTGTAAATGTAAGAGTCAAGCCTACAAAAGGTTAGGAGCTCTGGGGGTCTGGGGGATGCAATCCCTTATACTGCTCCCATACTATGCTAAATCCCCTTGAATTACTACTCTTTCTTTCTTGGTTCTGGTCCCAAGGGTTACAGTACCTAATTCTTGCCCTAAACAACCTAATAATATATATTCTTACCCTGCACTTTGCATATATGGCTGGTCATAAATGGGTGTGTCTAGGCCCATATTTGAGCCCCCTTCACTATCAGAATGAAGTATGTGAGTCTTATAATATAATAAGATTTCCATGACCAAAGCAAATTTCATGTATCCTGCTTATTCTGGCAGAATAT